>VDFB02370865.1:183459-246449 GCA_007258455.2 Sequoia sempervirens
ATTCAGTGAAGTAATGATTGAGAGATAACTCCCAATCGAAGTCTCAGCCTTTCAAATAATTCTTTTGCTAAGGGCTTTGTAAAAATATCAGCCACCTGATCTTGAGAGCCAACAAACTGTAAGTAGACTTCATTAGCCAAAACCTTTTCTTGAAGAAAGTGAAACTTGATAGCAATATGTTTAGTGTGAGAGTGCATAACAAGATTTTTTGAAATATTTATCGCACTAATGTTATCATAGAGAATAGAAACAGGTTTAGAAACATCAATACCCATATCTGAAAGAGTTTGACTCATCCAAAGAACTTGAGTATAGCATGAAGTGGCAGCAATGTATTCTACTTCAGCAGTAGAAAGAGAGACAGATACTTGTTTCTTGCTATGCCATGCCACTAAATGATCACCAAGAAAGAATGTAGCACCACTAGTGCTTTTCCTATAATCCAAACAACCAGCCCAGTCAGCATCAGTATAAGCAATCAATGAAAAATCAGTGCTTCTAGGATACCAAAGGCCATAATTAAGAGTGCCCTGAGTATATTTAAAAATCCTTTTAACAGCAGTGACATGGGATTCTTTAGGTGATGCCTGAAACCGTACAACAATGCAAACTACCTGCATAATGTTAGGTCTAGAGGCAGTTAAATATAATAGACTGCCAATCATTGATCTATATTCAATTTGATTTGTATCAGGGGAATCATCAACCTTAGTAAGTTTGCATCTAGTAATCATTGGAGTGCTAACTGGATGCAATTCATCCATCTAAAATTTCTTAAGCATCTCTCTAGCATACTTGGTTTGATAAAGAAATATTCCATTTTCACATTGAGAGATTTGAAGACCCAAGAAGAAATTTAATTCTCCTAATAATGACATTTCAAATTCAGATTCCATTAGCTGAGAGAATTTTTTATTCAATGTAACATTGTTGCAGCCAAAGATAGTGTCATCAATGTATATTTCAACAACCAGAATATCGGAACCTTCAGTTTGAACATAAAGATTGCTATCTACTCCTCTAACAAAACCATTTGAAAGCAAATGATTGTCAAGCCTAGAGTACCAAGCTCTAGGTGCTTGTTTTAAGCCATAGAGGGCCTTTTTCAATCTGTAAACATGATCAGGCTTATTTTTGCACATAAATCCTTTAGGTTGTTCAACATAGACCTCTTCATCTAAATAGCCATTTAAAAAAGTAGTTTTGACATCCATTTGATAAACAGTAAAATCTTTATAAACATAATAAGCCAAGAATATTCTGATAGATTCTAATCTAGCAACGGGTGCAAAGGTTTCACCAAAATCAATACCTTCTTGTTGAGCATAGCCTTTGCAGACAAATCTTGCTTTGTTGCGAATGACATTACCATTTTCATCAAGCTTGTTTTTGTATATCCATTTGCCTCCAATGACATTCTTGTCATCTAGTCTTGGGACTAACTCCCAAGTCTGATTTTTCTCAATTTGATCAATTTCTTCCTACATAGCATTAAGCCAACATGAGTCTGTGAGAGCTTCATTAAAAATTTTAGGCTCAAACTGAGTAACTAGATAGAAAGCTATTTGTGCTTTTTCATTAGATTCTGCAGCCTTTCTTCTAGTTTGAACTCCTGCATTTTTATCCCCAATAATCTGATCTTTGGGGTGATATTTAGTTAGAGCTTTTGATGCAACCTTTTCAGGACTTGCTATTTCATTTCTAGGGCTTGCTGACTCAGTTCCTTCTAAAATTATTTCTAGTTCAAGTTCTTCTTCCTCATTATCCTGCAAAGATTCAGCATACAAATGTGATCTCTCATCAAATTTTACATTAACAACTTCAACAATCTTATTAAGCCTTTTGTTAAGGAATTTATAAGCTTTGCTGTGAGTTGAGTATCCCAAAAAGATACCCTCATCACTCTTTGATTGAAAGCTCCCAAGGTTATCATCATCTTTCTTGATAAAACACTTACTTCCAAAAATTTTAAAGTATTTGGATGTAGCGCTTTTCCATACCAAAGTTCATATGAGTGTGTGTTTAGATTTCACTCTAAGTCAAGACTCTATTCAAAAATGTGTATATAGCTGCATGAACAGCCTTTCTTTCCACACATATCGCATAAACTTAGCTTCATCTAGCATGGTTCTAGCCATTTCTTTTACAGTTATATTCTTACGTTCAACTACCCCATTTTGTTGAGGTGTTTTAGTTGTAGCATAATGTCTTTTAATGCCATGCTATTCATAGTAATCAATAAACTCTTGAGAGGTGAACTCACCTCATTTGTCAGATAGCAGACATTTAAGTTTCAAATTAGATTCCTTCTCAACCAATTTATGAAATATTTTAAACCTTTCAAATGCTTCTAATTTGTGCTTTAATTGAAGAAGAATGTTCTTTTATTTTGAAGCTGATTTTAGTTTGTTTACCACTTAGACATTCTTTGCACACATAATTTTTTGGCTTGTTAAGGATTGGTAAACCTCTAACATTTTGATTCTTATTGATTCTAACCAAATTTTCAAATTTTATGTTTCCTAATATTTTATGCCATAACCAGCTCTCTTCAATTTGGCCCATTAAACACATACCTTGATTACTGTCATTGCTTGATGTGTCGAGAAGATTGTACACATTTCCTTTTGTCCTCCTTCCAGCTGCAATGGCCTTTCCAAGCTTGTTCTTAATCTCACATCCCTGTGAAGTGAAAAGAACATGATAACCACTATCACAGATTTGACTAACACTTGGAATATTTTGCTTGAGACCTTCCACATAGTACACATTATAGATAGGAGTGTCTTCACTAAGAAGTGAACCTCTACCTTTAATTTGAATACCAGAGTTATCACCAAACTTAACATATCCACCTATATAATCTTCAAGATTTACAAACTTATCCTTGTCGCTAGTCATATGGTTAGAACATCCACTATCCAGGACCCATAAGTCCTTTTTCTTGGAATGAAAAGTTGTTTGAACCAACATAGTTTGCTCAATGTTGTTGACAGTCTTAGGTTTCCAAACCTTTTTAATTTTCTGTTGTTTAGATTGCAGATCAGTTTTGCACTGTTTGACAGAATGTCCCAAAGTATTGCATTTAAAACATCTCATCTGTCTTACAAAACCATAGTGTTGCCTAAGACCAAACCTAGGTATTCTAGGATTCATAAGCTTGCAAGTGCTCACCTTATGGCCAAATTTGTTGCAGAAAAAAAAATAACCATAGAAGAAAGGATTGACTCTGTATGAAGATCTATTACCTCTTAAAGACTGAACATGATCCTTACCAAATTCTGAGTGATTTGAACCTAAACCTTTGACTTCAGAAGAGGGGTTTTGTTTTGCATGGTCAATTGAGCATTTACCCTTTTCAAAACCAACACCAGTTTTATCTTTGTACATCTTCTGCTTGCTAAGCATCTCATTCAGTTTTAGAGTGCTTTCATATTTTTCAATTTCCTTCCTAAGACAAACTACTTCTTGTTCCATTTTTTGTATTTCTTGATCTTTGCAGCTTATAGTCTCTCAAAGGCAATCTTCAACTCTTTTAGCTTCTTCAAGCTGAGTTTTCAGAGAGACCATTTCTTGATCTGGTTTATGTTCTTGAGTAAGAACTTGTTTTTTGAGTTTTTTGATCTCTTGTAAAGCACATTTCAGCTCACTTTCAAGATCTACTTCACCTTCTTCAATGTCAATGGTGTTTGTATCATTTTGCTGAGTAATTTCAGCCATGAACAAGGTTTCATCTTCTTCAGCTGATGAATCTTCAGATTCAATATCAGATTCATCCTTACTAAATAGACTTTTCTTCTTTTTGAAATAGAAGTTTCAATTAGGTTTGAAGGCCTTCTTCATAGGCTATTTTTCAGTTGTCTCGTTGTCACAGATTTGATCATCATAGGGACACTTTGCAGCAAAGTGACCTATTTTGCCACAATTAAACATTTAAAGGGAAGTTTTCCCTTATATTTTCCTGATCCCTTTTCAAATCTTCTAACAAAATGGGATTCTTTAGAATCGGGGACAATCCCCGATTCAATCGCATTCCAACTTTTTTCTTTCTTTCAATGTTAAAAGTTTTTTCTTGTTGAATTGTTTTCATGAAGGTTCTCATTTCATGCATGCTAGCATTCCTCTTGTAGGTTATCTAAGGTGTTTATCAAGGTGTTTCTTTCTTCTAGGGCTGAACCTTAGATTCAAATTGATGGTAAGGTTCTAACAACCTTTGTGTGACCACATCAAATTCCATTAACCTCTTGACCTTAGACCTTCATTGAATTGACAACTTCATCAACTCTTAGGAAATATTCAACCACTTTCTCATCATCCTTCATTTTCAACTCAAACTAATGTTTGAGAGTAATGATTTTTGACAGCTTGACTTTCTCATTCCCTTGATATATAGTTTCAAGTTTTTCCCAGATTCCATGAGCAGATTTACAATGCATGACTTTAATGAACACATTTTAGTTAACCGCCAAAGATGGCATGCTTAGCTCGCATTTGTTTCATACTTCTTCTTTTCAACATCATCAGTGGGAATAGATTTTGGTACATTGTAATCATTTAAAACAATGCTCCAAACATCAACATCAAAAGAAACAAGAAAAGGTTCCATTTTGATTCTCCAGAACACATAATCAATTCCATCAAATAACGGTCGATACGAGGCACCATCTTGAGAATGTGCCATTAAACAAACTCAAAGACCAAGATCAATCAAAGGTGATTAAAACCTATTAGAGGACCATACGCTCTGATACCAATTGTTGGAGTTAAAATGACACAAGAAGGGGGGGTGAACGTTGTCTTAATAGATTTGACCAATTTTCACAAATTCAAAACCATAGCACATCTGATCTCAATATATTCTTAATTAATGCATTCATGAGTTGAATGTAATCATTCATAAACGTAATTCAAAAGTAATAACCAAATGTGCTGAATGTAAATAACAACACAAAGTAGCGAGAACTCAAGAACAAGGAGATCAAGATTTTACCGAGTGGAAACCCCTCCCCGGGTATAAAACCACTTCCCGGTAAATGCCTTCCAGTTTAATCTTTAAATAAAGTTCACAATGCCTTATAGGCTGATTTTTTAGCACCCACTCAAGGAGCACTAGCCCCTCATTTTGAGATACCCATCTCAAGGAGTACCAACCCCTCAAATTATGTTTTGAACAATAATAATGACTCAGAGGATTTCTCTATTTTTAGTTAATCACATATCTCTCTATTTTATTATAGAGTTCATTCATACATTTCCATACGGACAAGGAATGATACTCTTAGAATTACAACCAACAACCCTTACAATTTTCAACACTAGTAATTATATACATTTCAAGTATGTCAGTCAATAATAAGGTCTTGCGTTTTTCACTAGAATTTGAAACTCACATGCTAATTTTAGCTGAATAATGACAGTCTATAGATGATGGAAAAAATCAAGAGTAATGCTTATCCAGAGAGCTACAAATCATCCATTATTTCAAAAACGCAACTGCTCAAAGAGGAAACTCAATGAATATGCTACCATGTAATGGTTCTAAGATTCGATGCAATCAATGATGTCGGCCTGCAACTATATTTAGAAATTTCCATGATGGCCACAGAGTTTGAGACTTTGTTAACCATTCGCTGAGACATCCAGATAGTTCTACTGAAGGCAATTAAAACATTGATCATTCCTTTTAGTTATCGCTTTCGCCATAACCCATCAGAGTTAGGGAGAAGACATAACGACTACATTATGTCACGCCGAGAGCTCAAATATTTTGTTCTTTCCAATCGCTGAGACATCAAAATCTTTCTCACCGAGACGCCCTTTTGTTTCATTCAATGTCACTATAGCCTTTTCCTCATTTGCTTTTGCCGTGACCCAGCGATGTCGGGAAGACCTCTCGCAGACCACATGATGTTTCACCGAAATCCCTCTTATGTGTCGCTATAACCATCAACCATCAGGGAGACATTTTGTAGATAAGACTTTCTTTTGTCGAAAGTCATCCTTTCACCCCATGTCGCTGAGACAATACGAAGTCAGGGAGATGCTATATAGAATGCTCTATGTTTCACCGATACTCCCATCCATCTCGTGTATCGTTGTAACTTCAAACAATCGAGGAGACATCTTATAGATTGTTTTATGTCATACCGAACACCCTGAATTCACCTTAGATTGCCAAGAGAAATCAATTCTCATACCGACAGAGACCTTTTGTCTTATGTGCTTCGCTATGATATCGGGGAGACCTCCTGTAGAGCACACCATGTCTTTCTGAAAGTCTTCATCCACTTGTGTGTCGCTATAGCATACCGTTATTGGGGAGACCTCTCATAGAATGCTTGAGTCATACCGAAAGACCTCATCCACTCCGAGTCGTTGAGACAATGCCAATCTCTCGCCGAACGCACTTCATAAGACTTAGTTGGCAAGACCAAAGAGTTCACTATTACATTCCACCGAAGCAAAACTCTTGCCGATACGCATCCATCCACCACTAGTCAGTGTGACATTGCATATTCGTTATAACCTCACGCCGAAGCCTTAAGCTCTTGCTGATGAGTTTCCATTTAATCTCCGATCGGTGTGACATACCAATATCGCTGAGACCACATACCGATGGAATAACATATGCTGATAGATATTTCTTATGCCGATGAACCACCTTATGAGTTAGTCAATGAGACCGACTCATTCGGTAAGACCTCCCAACAGTGAACACAACTCATGCCGATAGACCTTTCCACTGTCGCCAAGACAACGAGAACGTCACACCGAAAGTAGCTGTATGTTAAATTCAATCGACATGACATCAGAAATGTCTTGCCGATAGGCAACACAGACATTTCAAAGTGGATCGGGGAGACCCTGCCATACTCAAGCCGATATGTGTAAGCCCGAATGAGAAACAACCAATACCTGTGATATGCAAAAAGAACCATCCTGACAAGGAAACCAACTGTGATATCTTTCTATAATAAACAAGAGATATCAAAGAAGAGTCATAATAAATCATAAGGATCCGAACAGAGACTGATCACCAAAGAGAACCAACTGAAAGAGATTTTTTCATCAAGGACAAACCATAAACACAACTAAGATCCAACAGGTCTACCCGGGAGCATCAGTCTCTAGCCAAATTCAATGATTATCAATTTTTGATATCTGATCAATCAAAGCCAGCCACTTTCAAAGAAGCCTGCAATGATGTTAATCATGAGAAATGGTTGGACGTAATGCGAGAGGAAATGGATTCACTTATGGCTAATCATACATGGAATTTGGTCAAGCTTCCACCCAATTGAAGAGCCTTGAAGAATCAATGGGTGTATAGATTGAAAGAGAAAGGAGGCAAGAAATGTTATCGAGCCAGACTAGTGGTGAAGGGATTTGATCAACAAAAAGGAATAGATTTCAATGAAATCTTCTCACCAATTGTGAAGATGGCCACCATTAGAGCAATTTTGGGATTGGCAACAGTATATGACCTTGAGCTAGAACAACTTGATGTAAAGACTGCATTTCTTCATGGCGACATAGAAGAGGAGTTGTATATGCATCAACTTGAAGGTTTTGATAAACAAGGTCAAGAAGATTTGTATTGCAAATTGAGGAGAAGTTTGAATGGGCTCAAACAAGCCCCATGGTTGTGGTATCTCAAGTTTGACTCTTTAATGGCTAAGCAACATTTCACATGTTACAAATCTGATATGTGTGTCTACTACAATGTATTGGATAATGGTGAGTTTGTTTATTGCTGCTTTATGTTGATGATATGCTAGTAATCGATGTTAGCATGAGAGTTGTTCATGATTTGAAGCAACAATTTGCTCAAAAGTTTGCAATGAAGGACTTAGGGGCAGCTAAGAGAATACTTGGTATGACCATAATTCAGGATAGACATAAGAGGGAAATCAGATTGTCACAAGAAAAGTATATTGACAAAGTATTGGATAGATTCAACATGAAGGGTGCTAAGCCTGTGAGCACTCCACTTGTTGATCATTTTCATTTGTCATTTGAAATGTGTCCCAAAACACCTCAAGATCAAGAAAACATGAAGGGTATTCCTTATTCACCAACTATTGGGAGTCTCATGTATGCCATGGTTTGTACTCGACTAGACATTGCCCATGCAACAAGAGTAGTGAGCAGATTTATGAGCAATCTAGGTAAAACACATTGGCATGTTGTGCAATGGATATTACATTATTTAAAAGGCACTTTAGAGTATGCTTTGTGTTTTGGAGGGAGAGATGCACAACTGCAAGGTTACATCGATTCTAATATGGTCGTTGACTTGGACAAACAAAGGTCAACAATAGGTTATGTTTTCACATTTGTTGGGGCAGTGATCAACTAGATCTTTAGATTGCAACAAGTGGTTACTCTTTCTAGTATTGAGGCTAAGTACATTGCTCTCACTGAAGGTGCAAAGAAAATGATTTGGTTGCAGCGATTGTTGGGTGAGTTGGGATTCAAACAACATGTTTTCACTCTTTTTTGTGATAGCAACAATGCTATTCATTGGAAAAGAACTTGATCTTTCATAATCGAACCAAGCATATTGAGTTGTGATACCACTTCATTCGGACTATACTTGAAGAGGGCAAACTGAAAGTATAGAAAATTGATACAAAGGTGAATTCGGCTCACACATTGACAAAGATAGTACCAAGGGAGAAGTTTGAATTTTGTAGTACTTCTCTCGGCATTGTCAAGATGTGACAATAAGGATGAAGTGGTGGAATATCTTTGATATTTGCAGCAGATGTTGGACTTCGAGTGGGATATTGTTGGATAAGTGAAATCCAACGGACTCCTTATCCTTTATGCATTTTTTCCTCCATTTGCAAACTATTGGTATTCCATATACAATTTGTAAATACATTGTGGATAAAGCATTATTGTTGTATCTTGCTATAGAAATATGATAGTTGTTGTATGTATATCAAAATAGAGATAAATAAAAGAGTATTCCCCTGCTTTAAAGTGGATGTAGCCAAATTGGTGAAACACTATAAAATTTTGTGTCTTCGTGTTTTTCTACTTGTTTTATTTCTAAGTTTTAATTATTCCTTCCTATGTTATTTTATTTGTTGTTAATTATCCAACACTATTCCCTCAACATCCCATTTTGATTCTTGGTCTTTGATTTGTTGCATAGTTAACCTGGACCAGTCCCTCTTTCTTCCTTCAAAATCATTCTCACAATCTTCCCAGTAATCTTCTAAATGAGGGTAGTGATGGATTTTATTTCCAAGATACGGATTATTCTTTGCATAGCCCTTGCTGTCATAAGGACATCTCATGTTATAATAGTGTAAATTTATTTTTACTAGGGGCCTTTCTATGTTCTATGCTTCAATCGAGGATGGACAAATGTAATAGAATAGCCCTAGTGAAAATAGATATCTTGCTTTCTTCAAATCTTTACATTTATGATTAGTTGATTCCATTTGTCTACAGAGTTCAATTAGGACAAAATGATTAGATGGGTACCTAGGCAATTTATAAGAATATTCATCAAAGCCTCCTATCCTTATGTAAGAAAACTTGGGAAATTGAATAAAATAACTTCCAAAATGTTCAATCAATTCTCAGCTTTAGGAGAAAATATTTGGCCCAAGTTAGCTTCAAGCTCTATAATAGTGAGCATCATTTACCACCTTGAAATGTTTATTTCTATTGTTTAGCTGTAATTGTGGATATAAATCATATATTTGAGTAGTTTCATCTTAAATCCCCGTTTGATAAAATCCAAACCATGGATGCATGCTAGAAATTGCATAAAATAGATATGACGGCATATAGAATTCTTGTGTGTCTTGGAAATTTGTGAGCTGATTATGCAAGTTGTCGCTAATCAATTTCCCCCAATCCATAATCAGCTCCAAGACTCAAAAGAATCGGTCTCTTCATCCCTCTTAACCCTATGCAATAGGGTTATGATATCAAATATTTCCTTGTTAAAATGAGATCTAAGAAGGAATCTAGGTAATTTGGATTTCCCCTTCCTTGGTCTCTTGAACTAGTACATGGCAATATTATTCAACACGCATCTTTCATATCAATAAAATAACTCTTGGCTCTCTCTACGCTCATGTCTACATAAACTTCTCTATTGAGAAGTCTTAATAAGTTTCTTATTGATGGCCCATCTAACATAGCTATCAATATGTCATCCGCGCTCCTTATTTCCCTTCTCCTCGGACTTGTAGTGTTTGATATAAGCCATTACTAGGTCAATATATTGAACACAAATTGGGAAACCTCCCATGTGAGCTAACCCACTTCAGAAAGTAGCTTTGGCCATGGGTGACGTAGGGTTTTTACTTTTTAGCCATACGTATCCAAAATTCTTCTAAGTCTATATGCCTTAATCTGCTATCCCCAAATTTTGATAAGGAATTCTTTAGGACTGACTCTCTTTCATATCCTTGATAGGCATATTGCATTTTTTACATTCAAACTTTTCCCGGGTTACTAGGGAGATAAAATGAGTTTATAGGGAAAAATGTCAGCAGTATGGTGAAAAATTAGGGCATGAGAGCAATTGAGATTAGAAAAATTCTTAGAAAGAATTATGAGTTGGCACTGGTCATGTTTGCTTGCCTAGTGGGCCTTTGAAGTAGTCGGGAGTTAATTTGAAATAGTTGCAATCGAGTTGGGCTCCACTGACCAAGAATGCCAGCTCCTTCTTCGCACTAGGTGTTGGTGCTTGTTTAATTGACAAGAGAACAACTTTTATAACACCACAACTTTCTCTTTTTCTCTTTTTTGTAGAGAAAAACATTCCTTATTCCTTTTTCTCGAGTCTTCTTTTAAGTATCGAAGGAACTTGTTGTAGATGGAACAAGAATCGGGGACTTATTGGTAGTTTTGGTGGTTCCAAGAACCTACGAATTCTCTGATTCTTTTTTTTTTCTTTCATTTTCTCATAACTCTTGGGTGTTGGAATCCTTGTGTGAACCAGAAACAAACAATCCCCCCCCTCCCATTTGATATCTTTATTGGAGCATACAGCTTCA
This sequence comes from Sequoia sempervirens, assembly GCA_007258455.2. Classification (NCBI taxonomy): domain Eukaryota; kingdom Viridiplantae; phylum Streptophyta; class Pinopsida; order Cupressales; family Cupressaceae; genus Sequoia; species Sequoia sempervirens. The sequence continues at coordinate 194,487 of VDFB02370865.1, forward strand.
TCAGGAACCAAACCTATTCTAAGAACTAATTGGAGGTTCTTGGTGTACCAAGAACCTAGGGAACTCTTGATTCCTCTCTTCTTCTTTATGATTTTTTTCAAATCTTTACCTTTCATGTGCTCTCAATTGTGTTCCTTGTAAATCAGGAATTTGGAGCCTTCTTCCTTGTTAAATTGCTTTCTTGGGGCTTGTTGCTTTGTAGAGAACTTCAAGTATTCCAAGAACCTGTCTAAGGTTCCAGTGGTTCTGGGAACCCATGGACCTCTTGACATTTCATCCTTTTGTTTGTATTTTTGTAATCTTCGTTAGTGTCAAGAACAAAGGCAAGATTATGAACTTATTGGAGGTTCTTTTAGTTCTTGGAACTACTCATACTCCTAACAAAATAGAAATTGTTGGTAACTTGCGAAGAGCTGAAATGAATAGTTCTCAATAGAGTAGGAACCTCTGATAAAGGAGTTCCCAATGGATTGGGAACCTTTGACATGTTAGTTCCTGATGGGCAATGAACTTCCGACTAAAAATTTTTGGGTGAGCTTGAAACCTCCAACAAGAAATTTCTTGATTAGTTTAAAAGTCTTGATTTACTTGAAAAACTTAAGGAACCTTTTGAGGACTTGAACAAGAACATTTGAGGGATAAAAGTTTGGCATCACACAAAGATTGAATAACCCCAAGACATAAAATTTGAAAAATGAAGCTTTAGTACTCTAACCAAGGTTTAAGGCAACAAAGATGAAATGGTTGCACTTCCATGGGTGACTCCTCACCTTGTGTCGGTGATAGTCGAACCAAGTTGAAAAGGGGTTCTCCCCAACTAAAGATGGGGATAGGGAAATTGTCAATACCTGGTTTACTTAGTGTGCAGATTTAAGCTCCATTAAGTGAGACCAAGATGCACCCAATGATGTTATTTGCCTGAGATTTGGTCCACTATTGAGATAGCGCACTACGTTCAGGCATCCAAATTTTCTTGTGCCACTAGAATTGTTGGTGCAGTATTTTGTGTATCACTAAGGCCTTGTTGGATAGAATAATGATCTGGGTAATACAATAAACTGTAGGAGGTGGATTTTCACTAACACAAATCATATAAGATGGTTGGACCTTTCTATAGACCATGAGATTAGGCTTAACAATTATTCCAGTAATAGGTTTGAAGCTACCACTGGATCAACATTTGGGTGTTCCCATTTATGTAATGAAACTTGGGGTTCTTTAGGCTATGCAAGAACATTTGATGTACAACGAGAAGCATGACATGATTTTTAATCTAAAATGATTTAGACCTATTGGTATAGGTAGTTAACTATTGATTATTTATTGCAGATCAAATAAAAAGAAGATTGGAGAAAATTAAACTCAGAAAGATGAAATACAAACTATGAAGATGAAGAACACAAAGACACGAAGATTTATAATGGTTCACCAGTTTGGCTACATCCACTTTGAAGCAAAGGAAATCTCTTTATTATCTTAGATGTTCGAATACTTTTATGGCAACATAACATCAACAATTATATGATGCCAATTACATTATCAACTTTGCATAAGACATTTGAAAAAGAGAGAATATGAAGAGACAATGCAATTGGAGGGAAAAACAAAGTGACCGTTGGGCTTCAACATCCAACAATCTCCCACTTAAAGTCTAACGTCTTATGCAAACTCAAAGATATTCCCCCACTTCACCCCTATTGTCACATCTTGACAATGCCAAGAGAAGTCCTACAAAACTCAAACTTCTCCCATGGTATTATCTTCGTCAATGCATCTGCTGGATTCACCTTTGTGTCAATTTTCTCCACTTTTAGCTTGCCTTCTTCAAATACATTTCGGATGAAGTCATAGCACGAATCAATATGCTTGGTCTGATTATGAAAAGTTGAGTTCTTTGCCAAGTGAATAGCATTATTGGTATCACAAAAGAGAGTGAAAACATGTTGTTTGAAACCCAACTCACCCAACAATCGCTGCAACCAAATCATCTCCTTAGCACCTTCAATGAGTGCAATATATTTAGCCTCGGTAGTGGAGAGTGCAACCATCTGTTGCAACCATGAAACCCAACTAATCACTTCCCAAAAAAATATGAACACATAACCTATTGTAGACCTTCATTTTTCTAAGTCTTTGGCCATATAATAGTCAACATAACCTCGCAGTTGGTGCATCTCTACCTCCAAAACACAAAACACAATCTGAAGTACCTTTTAAATACCTTAGTATCCACTTCACTACTTCCTAATGATTTTTGCGCATATTGCTCATAAATCTACTCACTACTCCCACTGCATGGGCAATGTCCGAACAAGTGCACATCATCACATGCATAAGACTCCCAACAGCTAATGAATAAGGAATACCCTTCATATTTTCCTGATCCTGAGGTGTTTTGGGGCACATTTCAGATGACAAACGAAAGCGGTCAGCAAGTGGAGTACTCACAGGCTTAGTACCCTTCATGTTAAATTTGTCCAAAACTTTGTGAATGCATTTTTCTTATGACAATATAATTTCCCTCTTATGTCTGTCTTGGATTATGGTCATGCCAAGTATCCTCTTTGCTTCCCCTAAATCTTTCATTGCAAAATTTTGAACTAATTATTGTTTCAAATCATGAACAACTCTCATGCTAGTACCAATTACAAGCATATCATCAACATAGTGCAGCAATAAAAAAAATTCACTATTATTCAATACCTTATGATAAACACATAGATCAAATTCACAATGTGTGAAGTTTTGCTAAACCATGAAAGAATCAAACTTAAGGTACCACTATCGTGGGGCTTGCTTGAGCCCATACAAACTCCTCAACCATGAAATGTAGTCTTCACATCAAGTTGTTCCAACTCAAGATCATACACTGCTACCAAACCCAAAACCGCTCTAATTGTAGTCATCTTTGCAATCGCTGAGAATATCACATTGAAATCAATCCCCTTTTGCTGATCATAACCCTTGACAACCAATCTTGCCCAATACTATTTCCTGCCTCCTTCCTCTTTCAATTTGTACACCCATCGACTTCAATACTCTCTAATTAAGTGGAAGCTTCACCAAATCATAGGTATGATTGGCCATCAACAAATTCATTTCCTCTTGCATTGCATCCAACCATTTCTCCCAATTGGCATCTTGGCAAGCATCTTTGAAGGTTGCAGGCTCTAATCGATTAGAAATCAATAATTGATAGTTGTCAAACTTTGCTTGAGGTCAGTGCTCCTAGATAGACCTCTGCACTTGAGGAACCACTACCTACAAATTACCCTATTCCTACAAGTTATCTCCAACATTTTTCCTCTGCAATGCATTTGAAACTAGCATGGAATTCTAAGTGAAAACATCATAATCAACAGCTTCAATGTTTTAGCCACTATGCAAAGGTAAAGAGACAAACTCATTTCCAGTTCCAATCTCATTCACGACATCTCTATTTGTTGGCTACAAGGAACAAAAATCATTTTCAATATGTCTAGAATTTTAATTTAACACTAGGTTTGAATTCTCCACATAAAACTATGAATGAACCTCATGCAAGGGACCGCAATCCTCACACGTTGGCATATACACCTAGTGCATGGAACTTTTATCAAGCGATAAACTTTTAACACTTCCAACAAGGGCGCAGGAAAGAGAGATGTTATGAGAATACCTTAATTCATTTGTTTGTTGCATTGAATTTTTTCCTTCCCAAAACAAGCCATGTGGACTATGAAGGAGATGACTTAAGGTTTAAAAAAGGCATGGGCATCAATTCATTATGTTGTGTGGGAGTTTCAAAGACTAGCTGTGACGAGTTTTTCAAAGGCTGCATAGAATGGAGGCCACCATGCAACAATGAAGATTCCAAAGGAGGCCATGATATATGAATAGGGGTGGGTATATTTAAACATTGCGTGGAGTTTAAAGGTTCCAAGGAAGACTACGTAGGAATATGAGGTGGCTGCTCTGACATTTCAAAAGGCAAAAAATAATTATTTTTTTGTATTTGTGATTCTAAATGAGCATCGCAATAAGCAAGGGAGTTCAATGTTGGTTGGATTTTGTCTGAAATAGGGGGTGTACATATGAAATGGGTGTAGGAATTAAACCTACCTATAGTGAAGTGTGAGGAACCAAAGCTGGTTGTGTCCCATCGCATGAGACTAAACTCCCATGACAAGGTTGTTCCAAAAATTGTGTGGCCTGTGCTTGGGATTCAAAACCATCCATTTGATCTTGGTGAATCTGAGTGTTGTCAGTGTGTTGTTGAGGCATATTTTAAATTAATTTTGGATGTGAAACTGTGAATTTCTCCCATTATCGATATCAACAAACACATACTCATTCGTTGAACCCCTCTTTTGTGCAAACCTAGAAATGTCTTTTCGTTGAAGACTACATCCCAACTGCAAACCAATTTATTCGTGACCGAATTCCACAATTTGAAGCCATATTGATCTTGTCCATACCCGAAAAATATACACCACTCAGATTTGAAGTCCAACTTTGTTCGCTTCTCTTTCAGAATATGAACAAAAGCTTTGCAACCAAACACCCTCAGATGATTGTACAAAAATTTTCTTCCCAACCATCTCTCCTCTGAAGTATCAAAATTCAATCTAGAAGAGGGGTTGTGATTAATCAAATACACTGTTGTGTTAACTGCTTCCACCCAAAACTCTTCCCCAAACCTGCATTAGAGAGCATGCTCTGAGCCCTCTCTAGAATTGTCTGATTCAGCCTCTCAGCTGCACCATTATCTTGAGGCGTGAATGGTAAAACTTTAATACGCTGAATACCATTATCTGCACAATAGCCATCAAATTCTGAAGAACAAAATTCAACCCCATTATCTATTTTCAAACATTTAACCTTATTCTTCGTTTGGTTTTCAACAATAGCTTTAAAAATCTTGAATTTGGTAAAAACTTCAAATTTCCTATTGAGCATATAAACCCATTCCTTTTGACTACAATCATCAATAAATGTAACAAACTAATTTTCTCCTCCATACGAGGTTACCTCTGTAGGATCGAACACATCAAAGTGCAGAAGCTCCAAAGGCTTTGTCTTTTTGTCATGTCTAGTCTTTGAGAAACTAATTTGTCTTTGTTTTCCATATAAACAATGCTCACATAGGTCCAAATCCACAGATTTTAATCTTGGAAGATGATCCCTTTTGAGCAAGATTTTAAGCCCCTTTTTTCTCATGTGCCCAAGCCTTTTATGCCATAGTTCCACTTCGTTGTCCACCAATGCCATCGTTGTTCCCACTTCAATAGGACTATCTAGCACATATAATGTGCCCAATTTGCTGCCCCTTGCAACTACTAAAGCCCTTTTGGTCGCCTTCCAAGAATTTGAAGAGAAAGCGATGCTACATCCTTGAGCATCAAACTGTCCCATAGAAATCAGATTTATTTTTTAACTCCAGAACATGTCTTACATCACACAACAACAACTTGTTTCCATTCTTCAACCTCAACATCACGTCACCTTTGGCAACAATCTCACATGCCTTGTTATCACTAAGATATACTTTACCAAATCTGCCTTCTTGATAATTTTGGAAGGCATCTCGACTTGAAGTTGCATGGAATGATGCACCGAAATCCAACACCCATGAATCTGTTGTAGTTTCACCCGTTAACAAGACTAGAACACCTCCACCTTTTCCGTACGTGGTTTTCACTTCGCTGTCCTTTGATTGGTTTTGCACCTTTTTGTATCACCAACAATTTTCCTTTGTATGCCCTTCTTTTCTGCAAAACTAGCAACCTCCATTTTTGCCCCTTAACATTGATATTTTCTCTGATTTTGATCTTCTTCTATGGTTATTTCTGCCCGTTTCTTGGTGTCTCCCTCTATTACCAAAAATCAAGGCATCACCGGATGTGGTTACTTGATTTTTTCTTTGCATATCTTCACTGAGAAGAGTTGCAACAATGTCATCAAACTTGAGTTTTTCTTTCCCCAATATGGAGGTGTTGATTGCCATCACAACTCCTTCCCAACTATTTGGAAGAGAACACAGCAATAAGCAGGCTTTGATTTCGTCATCCAAATTGATATTTACTGAAACCAATTGCCTGATTAAAGTTTTGAATTCGTTCAAATGGTTTGACATGATTCCACCTTCCTTTATTTTCAGATTGTATATTTTTTTCATGAAGTAAACTTTATTTGAAGCTGAAGCCATCTCATACATGTCAGTTAATTTGTCCCACAACTCTTTCGAGGTCTTCTCTGCTGTGACATTGAAGAGGACATTATTGGATAATGAAAGAATAATCGTAGCTCTCGCTTTCTTATCTAATCTCTCCCAATTTTCACCAGACATCACAACTGGATTTTTTGCTTTTCTTTCTAGCATGAGCAAGAGATCTCTAATTAGCAAAGACTCCATCTACACTTTCCACAATTCAAAATTCTGCCATGCGAACTTCTCTATCTTCCATTTATTTGCTTCCTCCATTTCCCAGAAATTATCACAATTCCCGAACAACTAATTTTCCAAGCTCTGATACCAATTGTTGATTATTTATTACAGATCAAATGAAAAGAAGATTGCGGAAAATTAAACTCAGAAAGATGAAATACAAACTACAAAGATGAAGAACACAAAGACATGATATTTCTAGTGGTTCACCAATTTGGCTACTTCCACTTTGAAGCAAGGGAAATCTCTTTATTATCTAAGATGTTTGAATACTTTTACAGCAGCATTGCATCAGCACTTATATGATGCCAATTACATTATCCACTTTAGATAAGACATTCGAAAAAGAGAGAATATGAAGAGACAATGCAATTGAAGGGAAAAACAAAGTAACCGTTGGACTTCAACATCCAACATTAACATCGCCACCAAATGTACACTTTAAGGCTTTCAATCATAAGACCTCCATAAATGATAAGGCTCATTCCCGAGGCAAATATCAGAAATAGAATTGCAGAGAATTCAATCGATTAAACTAGTGTACAAAAAGTCACTTGAGTAATTCAAAGACTTGTGGGACTGTTGAAATTATGAAAATCTAGCTCCAGCGAGGCTTTCAATCCCAGCTGAAAAGATCATATCATTTCATCTATAGCCTAAAACATCAGTCACTAGTTTGCAGATACAGGACAATTTTATTTGCCGTGAAACTGTCCCAAATGAGACAAAAAAGACAACCTGCAGACAACAAAGAAATTGTAGTTTTTAAGTTTCCGCTATAAGTGTTTTGAAAGCTTTTTGGGCTTCTATTCGAAGTTCTCTTGTAACTCATGGGTGGTTCTACTCTCTAAGGGACATTGTATGGTGTTTTTTTTTTCTATTTTAATTGGTTGTATTGTACCTAATTGCTTCAGTCAAATAGTCTTATGGAGGTTAGAGAGAAGTAGCATTGTTGAATAGGTGTTCGGGTGTGCTCTTGTATGTGTAAGGTGCCTATGAAGACCTCTGAAAGGCACTAAACCATTGTAAAACAGAAAGGAGATGGTGATATGAGGAGGAGATCCTCACACTTTGGAAATTTTCTTCCAAATTGGGTCTCTCCAGGTCAAAAGTTGTTTATACTCCATTTTGTTTTGCTTGTTCTTACACTCTTTTTTGTTGATATAATATTTCTCTATGTATATTAACACTTAAAAACAAATTTAAGACACACACTATTTTTCTGCACCTTTGCATAAGAATCAACAACTAAATCAATCAATATGCCATTGTAATAAGTAAGATTCTTGTCAGTGAGTTATATGTACAATATCCATGCTAATTACAGATCAAATGTAATCTGCATTAACATATTTCACACTTAGTATTTTAATACCAAAACTATGTGAGTTTTATTGCTAATTGTGCACAACTATTTAATTGAATAATGAACAATGATATATACACTAATATAGAGAAGGCTTAACCAATAACCAGCCCAATTAGCAATTGAAGTATGAGTAAAAACCTTTTCTATTTGGGAATGATGTAGTGACGTCATATTCCCTCTTGGAATAATGAGAATCTTGGCAACATTTTATTTGCAGTGTTATTTTTGACAAGGCTGAAAATTTGCAGTGTTTTTTTTTACAAGGTAAATTTATCTTATTTGACTATGACAATGCAGTTTCAATTTATTTGCCTCTGGAATAGATCAGAATCACAGTGTTGCAATGTTTCAATTTATGATCTCATGTCAAGAGAATTAGAAAAGGGATAATTGGAGCATATCCTTGGTCATAGTCGGTGACCATAATGTTAAATATAGATTGTGGCTAGCCCATGCTTATAGATATCTCCAATCATGTCCCATTTTAGTCATAAATAGTTCTTCAATTAACTTCTTGTTGTGAAATTAGTTTGGAATCTCCTAAGGTGTACTCCTTAATCATTCTATGTGATCCCTAGATTTCTTTCCTTCTTTGTTATTTTTAGTGTCCCATCATTAGCTATTGTTTTTTTTCATCAATATATATCCTATCTTTGCTATAAAATAAGGTTTTGACATAAGCCATACAATGCCAGAAATATAGAACAAAATTATGAAAAGAACATATGATAAAACACTTAATACCTAGAGGTGGCCTATGCCTAGTATGAGTGAAGACTAAAAATACAACTTAAGAAGCTTGTATACAAAACCCCAGGCTTATTTGTGAGCTATGAAGCAGCAATATATTCTCTATTGTATTACCATTATGTCTCAATGATTGTTCTTCCCAAAGCTTGCTAATAATAATGAGAACCATACACATCGTTGTACTTGGTAGGTCATCTATGGATTGAAATCAAGAGACCATGTTTTTATAAAAAAAATTAATTTATTCGTAAACCATCGTTTCCCCATAAATATTATTTCACTCTATTGTCTTGCTGAGGTGGTGGCAAGAAAATAGCTCTTTGACATATGTATTGTATAGATATTGATCGAGCTTCATGGCTTCAGTTGTTCATAAACCCATGACTTCAAAGTTTTGGGTTCTTCATAAACTATAATAAATATAAATATGAGAGATTTTGCTTTCATGAACCATAGATGGTTTAGTTCCTTCCAAAGATTAAAGGAGCATGGGGTGGGGACTCATTCATTATATGGAAAAGTTGCCAGTTCTGGTATGAGATCAGAGACAAGTATGCAGGTACAACAATTTTTTTCTTAGGTATGGTAAGTTTGGGTACAATTGTATAATACATATACATATATATTAATATATGTACGCAAAAAAATTAAAAAATATACATAATTTTAAATACATTAGATAGTATGATACTTCATCATTGATCAATGGTAGTGATAAAGATAAATGCCAATTGATAGTTAAAAATTTCAATATTGTCATATATCATATATGTCCAGAGTCACAATTCAAATGAAGATCATTAGAATTACAAAATTGAAATAAATACAATAAAAAATGTGTATAATTATCTTCAATCTTCATCAATCATCAAAAAGATATAGATCAAGGTCATCGTTTGGTTCAACATCATTTGAACCACAAGTTAATGCATTGCCACTCGTACTAGGTGCATCATGTGTAAGAGTCACATCATCATCATCTATAGTGGCTCAAGCAAGCTCTGCAATAAATGCATCCAAGTTGGCACACTTAGGGGCTATGTCCTAGTGCTTCATTGAACCTTCCTTGTACTCATCTTGCTTATATGATAGAAGATGGAAGTTGGAATGGACATAAACCAATTCTTATGCTTTTTTTGTAGCCAACTAGTTACGCTACACTGAGTGGATAAAGGAGTATGTATTCCAATTTTGTTCAACCAAAGAACTTGCAACTTGTTGAAATTGGAGAGAAAACCAAAACAACTTAAAAATAAAAAATTCAAAATAAATTAAAGAATGGTAAGTACTAAAGTTTACAATACAAATGTTAAATAGTAAAAAATAAAAATTACTTGTGAGAGAACCTTGATTGCAAGAGGTTGGAGGAACAAATAATCTTGCCCATGGAGGTACAACCATGTATGAGCATCCACATTGTATTGGTCTTGAAGAGCACAAATACTATGATCTCATCCTAAAATGAACATGCCAAACTCTTTCCTAACATTTTCCACCACTTTTGGATTTGAGAAGAGTCTTTTGAATGCTCTCTTGCACCCATTAGCAACTTCACTACTTCTATATGGTGGATTTCTCCCTGGAAAAACAAATATTTGTGCACTATAGTATTTGGGAGACAATGCATATACAAGGAGATGCAATGGTATGTTCATCTTGTTCTAGAGGTGATGAATGATTTTTTCAACACTTTGAAAAAATGTTTCTTCGAGGTCATTCTTCTTTTGTGCTATTATGACCTTTATTTTTTCTATCATGGAGTCAATGCCTTATAGATTTCCTCCAAACATGGTTGATCTATATTAGAAAACCTGATCATACTCATGAGAGACTCGATGAAACTCAAGACATGGTCCACACAAGCCCACCAATTGTCATCTAGGATCAAGGACTTGACCTTCTAGGCCCTCTTTGAATTTGATTTCTTTCAAATAGTCCATTGGTTGCTAATAACCATGGCACCCAATGCCTCTCACACCTTCATAAGTCATCTCAAAACGATTGTATGTGATGCTAATCAGGTCTCAACAACCTAGGATCATGTAAAAAAACAAGTTTTAAAATATATTATATAAGTATACATGGCGTAAATAAAATAAAAAAATAAATTAAATTTACCTACAACAATTCCAAATTCGAGAAAGTCATGATAATGTCTTGTGACATATGGTGGTTTGTCACAAACATTTGGATCTCCTCATCCTCTTGGTATATAGCTTTCACCCACTCTATTTCAGTGCCAATTGCTTGCATCACCAAGTTAAGGGAGTGTGTCATGTATGGTGTTGAAAAAATGTGTCCATACCTTTCCTCAACCAAAGAACTTGTAGCCCTGCAACTTTTGCATTGTCTGTAATGATCTTAACAACATTTTGAGGACCCGCCATCTCTATGGACTCAATGAGGATTTTAGAAATGAATTTTACATCCTTGATTTGTGCCTCATAATCAACTACCTTGAAAAAAAATTCCCCTTTGGGGCACACTGCAATAACATTTATTAAAGGTTGGTTTTTGCAATCTTCCCATCCATCAAAAACAATAAACATTCGTGTTTAAATTCAAGAATCCCTAATTGGTTTGGGTGATGTCTCTACAAAAAAAATTCTCTTGCCAGTAAGGTGGTGTGTAGCTTTTCATACATAGGACTTGTGAAACCAAAAGGTGCAGTATTTATTTTTGCCACCATTTCATGCCAATATGGTGATCTCACCAAGTTGAAAGGAAGAGCATGGGCATAAATGCAACATGTAACTTTTTCCTCTGCAATGTTTCTTGATTCATTTGAGATGCCTTATCCAAATGGTCTCTTTGGCGAGGAGTGGGATCTTCTACTTGGATAGAAGGTGTCTCCAAGAAAGGATGTTGAGAGGCCATTACTGAATCTGTAGGTAAATTCATTAGTGTTTTGTTTGCTAAAGGATGAGATCTTAATTTTTCTCTTTCACTCACAACATCAGCTTGTTCTAGTTCTCTAATGAATGCCATAATTTTTTCTATTGGAAACCCCCTCTTATTTCACCCTTCACATATTCTAATTTCTTTCCCATTTTGTGCACATAAGTGAACTTTCACTCGACTATACAAGCTCTTAAATTGGATTCCACACTCACCACAATCCCAAATGAATGCCCCACCTCCTGGAAATTGTTCAAGCATCATAACATAATTCCATAAAGGAGATGCTTGATCAATTTTAAATTTTTTGTTTCCATCAAATACCCACTAAACTTGAACTTGTGACCATTTTAAATTGATTGCAATTTGATTTTGTTGTTATAAGAAATTATAAAATTTTAAATTAATTAATAAATAAATAAATACAACCCTACAATATGTATAATTTATAAAGTATAAACTAATGAAAGTTCAAAATGAACACCAAAAAACATTGTAACAAATAGTGAAACTTATTTCTTTTTTCAATCATAGAAGCCTTGACCAAAATAGCATAGGGGGAAGGAGGGTAGGTCACTTTCAATGCTATGCCCCCATTCTTCTATTTAACATAGGTGTGATACAATAGGTCTGTTCTTGGAGGAAGCAGAACAATAAGGGCAAGCCAGAAGTGATCTAACGTATAGGCCCCACGCAACACCATAGGCTTATACCTGGTGTCGTGCACGAAGCCCTCATGAGAAAACTTTAAAAATTTATGAATCACCGAAGGGATTGTGTTCATGAAAACTAGCCATGGGATGCCTAGCTTCACTCTAAATAAGTAAAGCTCTAGGATGATGTCAAAAATAGTATTCATGGCCTTGGGACCTACCAAGACTGAAAGAGAGATAGAACCAAGGGGAGCAAGCAAGAGTCCATCATGGGTATGTATGGTGCTTTTCTTCTTCTCATATCCTCCTTATGCAAGAAATTTAGAAGCAACGTCTCCTCTATGATCACATTCACACGACTCGCATGGTCCACTAGGATCCCAGTCACAACGTTTTCATTGAGGCGAGTGGGAATGTATAAAAGAGAAGGCTTCCCATTCACAGGCACATCCTGCGATGTAAAGGTTAAATCCGGTAAACTAGTCATAGGGTGAGCTAGGGGAATGTGAGTAAATGAGACCATGTATTGGCGTACTTTGAAAGGACTTACTCGGAAGGTTCTAAAGGCTCGACAATCAAGTTTGTAGGGTGTGACAGAAAAGGGTCCATGTAAATCTGCAACTCAGTGTTAGCTTTCGCCACAAATTTATTTGCATTTTTCTTTTTCCCATCGAGGTAGATAGTATAGTCATCCATGCGATCCTGTATCTCATGATGCAGGTGCATACATCACTTGGTGTCATGTCTATTAATCTGATGGTATTGGTACAACACATTTTTTTGGTACCAATAAAGGTCGGGCTCAATAAGGGGTCGAGGATTTGGTAAGGTTTTTATCTTATCCTTCAATAACATTTTCAAGATAGAGGAGTAAGATTCAGATAAATTTGTGAACTATTTGTTACATTTGAGGCCTATGTCACTAGACGCGGCAACTACATTTGCAACAAATTTTCCTTTGCTAGAAATCGACACAATGGACCTCCCATCAAGACAATAACACGAGGAAGATCCCCCATACTGGGGAATCATCTGTTGGTATTATCGTAGGACCACACACAAATGTGCAAAAGAAGGGTGCTTCATCAAAGTGAACTTCTCTTGCCATGACCTCTACAGGTTGTCGATGAAAACCTTCTAAACATCTGAGTCAGGCAGAGGGTAAGAGATTTGCGAGAATAGTGTTTGATATCGAGCAATGAAGTTAGTTATCTTCTCATTCTCTCCTTGCTTACATCGGACAAGATCTGAAAAGGCCATCTTCGACTCGATGTTTTCCTGGAATTGTCAAAGAAACTGATTCACAAGCTAATCAAATGAGAATATGGAGTTATCAGGCAAGGAATAGTGCCACTCTAGTGTTATGTCCTTGAGAGATATGGGAAATAACTTGGCCATCAAGGCGTCATGGTGAAATAAGTTCGTACACATCATGTTGAATGTTGACACGTGTGTTTGCGGGTCTCCCTTATCACCATACTTCTCAAATTTAGGAATCTTCATTCCCTGGGGGGAGGGAGTATTCAAAATCGCTATCGAAAGAGGACTATGATGGAAGAAAGGTTGAAAGATCGATTGGGAGGTGGCATGGGATAGGTTTACCAATTGATTCTGCATCTGGCCCATATTCTGTAGTAGGGCATTCAAAATGAGGTCAAATGATGAAATAGAACCAATGGAACCACTACCAGAACCACCACCCCCCATTCCACTGAAGCTTCCACCGCCAAAGCCAGTGTGGCCCCCAAAGTTACCACCACCAGAATTAGAAGGGATAGCATTGAAATTGAGAGGGATTATGTTTACTTTGATGGTCGAAGGTTCCTTAGGCATATGGGTAGTGTTGAATGAAGGGTTCAATTCAGCCATGTACACTGAGGTTACGGGCATAGAAACTCCTACCTATCTTCTAGAGGTTTCAGGCCCAGAACATAGGGCAACACTCAATCCAGGGTTGTATGAGGGGACATATGTTTCCACTATGTCGGTGATGCCTCAAAGGAGCTCCAGGCCCATTCAATCTTTGTCCAGCATATATCTCATCTCATTGACAACCTTAACGTCCCTAGCCATGTTTTGTTCTTTCCCCAAATGATTTTCAAGATCCAATAGCCTCCTATCTAGAGCAATGAGATGTTCTACAAGAATAGTGAGATCATCATCACCGTTCATAGGTATGGTTGTATGAGAGACAGGAGGGGTAGGGGCACTAGTGATCTCATCAAAGAAACTTGTCTCTACCCTCCAGACCATCTCTTGAGAGATGAAACTAGTAGTGGCCTTTGAGAAATCCATCCTTAGGTGTTGGTGTCGCACACTCCTTCACACAACATACCTGAATGTTGTAGATTGAGTTGTAAAGCTCATAAAGTTTCACAACCCTCAAGTCTACAACTCACACAAGATACGGGAGGAGGAATCCCCACACAAGGAAACGAACACTATGTTGTTCATGTCAGGTTCACCAAAATGTAGAGGAGGGGGACTAACTTCTCAAGACTCTAGGTCACAGGAGAGTCTAGAACAATAGGCTACCCTAATCTACCTTAAGCTAATGGAAATCTTCAAAAGAGTTTGAAGTTTAAAGGCTAAAAAGAAAGAGCAACCTAGTTTTTGTTATCCTTTTGCAAGCCTGGATGTTTTAGGGAGTCAGGTGAGCAGATTTTTGGATTTTGTACTACAACTTGGACAACTTACTACCAAAGGAATACAACATGGGACATGAACTCCAACGCGGAACACTAGCATCTTAATGGTGTGCTGACATTCATACAGACAAAAAGTGCAAGGTACAACTTGAAATCATAGAAATTCGAATAACGACCTAATTGATGAGGTTTAAGTGCAATAATGGAAACAAAAAATAGTAGAATAACAAGTTCAAAATAATTTAAATTAACCTATTCTACAAATTGACAAAGAAGGGTGAGCAAAGTGCACCTTCCTACCCATGAGTTGATATCTTCAAGATCTTCACCTCAAGGAGAACCTGCACACAGAAGATGGGAAAATGTCAGGTTTGTGTTTAGAGGACTGCCTCAATTAGTCCTCTGCTTTGGTTTTTCCACCTCCACGGACAACCAAATAGCAACAATTAAAGAAATATGATAAAGGAGGGTATGTAGAAATAAAGATACCAAGCAATACATAAACAAAAATATGCTACGATATCAAATATGATAATGCAAAGTGAATAGGAAATGGAAAGATATCACCTTCTCAACCAAGTGTTGTCTAGGAAAATGGAGGAAGGAGTGAGTGTACAAGCCTTCAAATACCAATGTTGTCACAACAATGAGTAGGGTGAACCAACAAAACACTAACTTTTAGCTTCAATGGAGGTGGTGGAACTTGAAAATGTTGAAAATGAGTGAAGAGAGTGAAGAGAGTTTCCCAAAGTGTGAAGATGATCAAGAAGCATAAAAGAATGAATGAGATAGCCATTTGAAATGTGAAAATGGAGGCAAAAGATTCGTTCGAAGTCGGTCAAGGGAGCAATAAACATTACACTTCGTGTCCAATTGAGGAGTGTAACACCTCTACGAATTCTAGAGGTGGGAATCTTGTCAAGACGACAACGCATTGCACAGATGTCCACATGCCACGCTAGCATCCCAAACAAAATATCCCCCACCGACATACACAACAACTTCCAAGTTGATATGGAAAGGTGGTAGAAATAGGGACTGCATTATTGGACTCAATTTTCTAAGGTAGGAGGTAACGTAAATGTGGAATTTTCCTAGGGTTGCAAATTTATGCCATTGCAGAGAGAAACTTTGAATCATGAACTAATAGAAATTGAGGGAGCTTGATAAATGAAACTAAAAGATAGGATAACCATAACCATTCCTATGCAAGCATATTTGCAAAGAAGGGACCATAGGTTGGAACAATGATTGTTAGGGAAAATCCATTGTTAGGATAGTTTTGAGAAGCAAATCTCATTAAACTTTAATACCCAAAAGAGGTAGTGATAAGGTGGATATATGGATGATAATGACTTATGATTGTTTTTCTTCTTCAAGGATTCCACCTGCGCAACACCATACATATCTATTTCAACCTGCAAACATTCATGCTCCACCATTATTGGTGTCCCTGATCCCAACATGAAGAAATTTTACTAGTTGAAGGATAAGTGTACATCTTCCTATTCTTTGTGTTGTCTTCCTTTTAGGTTTAGCAACCCATACTTTGTAGAGGTCGTGATAGGCGTGTGAGCAATGAGCAAAATCTCCATTTAAAAAAATATCTCGAACAAAGCATCAAAGGTACAATTTGTTGACAAGGCACAAGATGGATTTAGAAAAGCATGAGATCTTCCATTGTTTTGATCTATGTAAAATTGTAGGCTTTAACCTTTCATCAACACTGACCTACCATTATTTGGCTATGTGCAAAGCGTCTAAAGAACACCAAAGCAATCAACTTAAAAACTATCAACTTTATTAGGATGATGGACGTTGTTGAAGTTGGATGCCTATTTACTCAATTGGAAAGTGTTAATGCCTATTGGGGAGGGACATGCCTTTAGCAATCTACAATGGCCTTCCTACATGAAGATATCTCATTGTGGATGAATGTGAAAGGGAAAGCATATTCAAGTTAATTAAGGATTTAAACTTTGGTCTTTGTGATTTTAACTCCACCATAGACTTCATTTTATTTCTCATGATGCCTAGTAAATTAAATCCAATCAATCGACAATTAAGAGTATATTATCTTGGATGAAAATGGTCTCTTTTAACTAGAATAAATCCATCCTTTGGGTTTACTTTTAATATAATCGCTTAACCATATAGACAAAAAAATAGTTATAATAGTGAATGTAGTTTTTTGAGAGATACAAAAAAAAGGGGTGCATATCACTTAGACTCGACACATCTTATGGACATGTTTTTTGAGGAGTTAATATATTAAAGAAAAGACAAATGCCACATTCTAAAATATCAAATATTGTAAGATGATACAAGATGATAGGATATGTGACCCAACAAAAGTTGATAGGATATAGTAAGAGAAAGTAAAAAAATAAATTGATGTATAAGATAAATATAGAGTGCATGTTAATGTATAATGAGATATATTATTTGATATATATGTATATATAAAGGGAGAAAGGATAAAAGTAAAACTATTGTGTAAGTGTCTTATGTGTGGATGTATGTATCCTTTTAGATTTGATACATGTTTGATTAATCTATCTTTTGTATTATACTAGCTTTAACCCATGTTTAGGCTTTGAAACCAAATGTGATGCTACTTTTCTCCAATTCTCATTTTAGTAATAGCAGTGGATTCAATATAATAAATATTAGAATTAAGATAATTGGAGTTAAGAAATATTATCAAAATAAATATGAATAACCAATGTAAACTACAAACATGTGACAACACAATAAATGGAATAACACCTCCACATAGATTAATCATATAGACAATATTCTCAATATTGTTGAATCAATAGTTTTCGATACTTATCTATAAATATATTTTGAGAGGTTACTATTTGGCACTCAGAGGCATGGTTATAGTTCTAGGCTTTTCTTGGCACAAAAACCTCCTGAGAAACTGGTTCTTGCATAGAACCAACCTGCCTTTACGACATAAACACAGCCTTGGCCAGGACACTCTCGGGTGTACGTTGTACCCCAAGTTGGACACACGTTGTGTGCCTCTTCTCCAAATGTTTAAATTCCCACCCATGACCTTAACCTTCACTCTTTTGTGCCTTTGTGTTTCTCTCTCCAATTCCTTTCCTTTTTCTCTTCTCTCCTTGAATGTTCTTCTTCCATGTCTTTCCCAAGTCTCACATAAATGATTTATATATCCTTTTAAGGGGTAGTTTCCAAACCATCACACCCTTTCACAAAGGTTTCCTTTTAACAATTATTTAAATAAATAACTATTCTTCCTTTTAAAGAGTGTTTATACATATTCTTTATTAATTTCTTTTAAATAAAGGATCATGATATCCTTTATTTTTTATCTCTCTTTTAATTCAAAAGGGTTATTCATATATTTCTCTTCTCTTGGGGAAAAATTCACATAGCAAGTTAGCTTTACTGAAAGACAATACAAACATCCTAGCCAACTCAATGACCTAGGGGAAAATGGGACTAAAACTAAGGAGTAGGGAAAGGAAATCTCCAAACTGTGGGGAAGGAAGGAGGAAAGGTAGGTCATCAAATATAGAAAAGAGAACTATGGATGTTGATGTAGAGGGTCAACAGAAACTCACCGTGATGCTAAGATCAGGGAAGGGCGGTACCCTTCCTAGGGAATAATGAAGATCATATCGTGGAATCTTAGGGGCTTAAATGCCCCTAACAAAAAGTACCTTCTAAAAAGTCACATGGAGACATCAATGGTTGATGTCCTCATTATTCAAGAGACAAAATGAAGCATTAAAAAAGCATACATATTTAAAAAGAAGTGAAAAAGGTGGAATATAGAGCTTGTAGAAGCAGTGGGAGCCTTTGAGGGATTGTTTATGATTTGGAGGCCCCAAACAGTTTATTTAGAAAAGACAACAGGAAATAGTCATTGGATAGCTTGCAAGGTGAGAAGTTTGACATCAAATTTTTTCTTCACATTAATCAATGTATACGGCCCCTTAAGTTGCATCAAGAAGAGGGAGTTGTGGTTGGAGCTTGGAGATTTCTACAACAAGGCATCCCCTAAGTGCTACATTTTAGAGGGAGATTTTAATGTGATCCTGCACAGTGAGGACAAGTTGGGAGGCATACAAAGGAAGTACCAATCCCAAGTGGATTTTGAGAATTTTGTTAGGGTAAATTATCTATTTGAGATTCAACTAGCAAATGGAAAATACATGTGGACGAATAGGAGGACGGGTTTAAGTCATATTACAGAAAAATTGGATAGATTCCTATTTAAAGGAGACCTTAGATCTTTTTCATTCACCCTTGAAGGAAATATTTTACCCCAATTAGGGTCTGATCATTACCTCATAAACTAGAAATTATGGGTGAAAGGAAACCAGTGAGGTGCCCCTTCAAATTTGAAAATATGTGGTTCAATGAGCAAAATATCCTAGGGCTAATTGACGTTTGATGGAATGGGTAGAAAATCGAGGGTACCAAAATGTTTGGTGTGGTTTCAAAGTTAAAGCTTCTTAAGAAGCAATTAATGGAGTGGAACAAAATTGAGTTCAAAACATATTTGAATCCAAGAGCAAGCTAGAAGAATAATTAACTACACTAAATTAAGGGGTACTATCTCTAGGAATGGATAGTGAAATATTTTTGAAGGAAAAGGAGTTGCTCAAGGAATATGAGGAGGTGCAGATGAAAGAGGAAGTGTACAAGAGGCAGAAATCAAGGGAGACTTGGATCTCGAAAGGGGATAAGAATAAAAAATATTTCTATAATAGTACCAAGGTGCAAAGAGAAATCAATAGAATCACAAGCTTACGAGGAGCAGATGGCTCAACTATGGAGACACCTGAGGGCATCATTGGGGAAGCAATCACATACTTCAAAAATTTGTTGAGTAACATAGGAGGTTCAAGTCTAGTATCGCAAAATAATCTCTTGAATATCATCCCTCAGCTGGTTGATGAAGGGTAGAATAAGATGATGAGAAAATTCTCGATAGAAGAGACCAAGGAAACAACCTTCCAGTTGCATTTTGATAAAGCACCTAGACTGGATGGATTTCTTGGTCGATTCTTTCAAAAATGTCAGAGCACCATGGGTAGTGAAGTGGTAGCAACAATAGAAGACTCAATGAGATTGAGAGTGGTCCTAAGGGAGATGAATAAAACTTTCATCACTTTGATTCCTAAAAAGAGAAGCCATCATCATTAGATGATTTCAGACCTATTGCCCTTTGCAATACTTTATACAAAATTATGGTAAAAGCAATAGTAAACAAACTAATTTTTTTGAGAACTAATTTTTGAGGAGCAATCTGAGTTTGTTCCTAGGAATTCAATCTTGGAGGGGGTCATCATTACATAGGAATAAATTCATTTTATACAAATAACTAAAAAGAAAAGTATGCTACTAAAATTGGATATCAAGAATGCATATGATTAGGTGGATTGGAAGTTCCTATCCAGAGTGTTGCTGGCTTTTGGGTTTGATAAAAACTAGGTGGATAGGATCTTCAATTGTATTGCTAGTCCCAGATTTTCAATTATTGTGAATGACACTCCAAAAGATTTCTTTGAGGTGTCTAGAGGAATTAGATAGGGGGACCCCCTCTCACCCTTCATGTTTAACATCATGGCTAAGACCCTCAAAATGGAAATTAGTGCAACAATAAGCATTGGGCGGTTAGAGGGAATTCAAATCACGAGTCATGTGCTTGCGATAACCCATCAACAGTTTGCAAACAATACTATGCTTTTTGGGGCAGCAAAATGTTGCAAAGCCTGCCAATTGAAGGAAATTTTGAATCTCTATTTAAAGGCTTCCAACCAAGAAGTCAGTGAAGCAAAAGTAGAAGTCTACTTTTTCCAAACTCCCCTGTGAAAGGTCCAACTACCCATTCCATTCTAAACATATAATCATGAAAATACTTCCACAAAAAAATTAATTGTTGCTCTAAAATTGATAATCTTTTTTAAATTTTTTGAAATTTACAAGTTCAAATACATAGAGTTATTTACATCATTATCAAAATCTAAAGCATTGCTCAATCCTTCTGCTTTCTTCTATAGATTTTCTTTAATGATTTATAGTGTCTTTATGTTATAATTCCCTTCTTTCACAAGTTCAAGGCTTATCAAATTATATAAATAATCTTCATAATTTCCTATATGTTGGTATATTTCTCTTTGTTCCTCCCTTACTTTCAACATATAAATATTAATCAAGTCACATTGAAAAGTGATGAATTTTATACACTTCTAAACAAAATCAAATTCATCCTCTAGCAATATACCTTCTACTAATAGTTATTCTAGGATCATTTTGTTTATGGATCTCAATAATGGAAGATTTTTTTCATAGATATTATCCTCTCTTCAAATATTATGTAAATAAATTCATTTAATCTTTTCTACATTATGCACTCATTCATACAATTGGTAACAAGAATCAATCAAATATTTGGATCAATTCAAAAATTTATCTTCCTAGGTATCTATAACTTATGACCTACTCTTCATGTGTTGTAAAGAATCAACCTCATGTTTAGAGATCAAAATTGGAGTCTCAATGGGAGTTCCCTGCTATTGATTCAAAGGAGTTCTTAGTTCCTTAAAAAAAATATTCATTTAGGGTAGTTGCTATTTCAACTCTCTTTTAGTTTCTTTATCTTTAACCATTATTGTCTTTATTACCTACAATAATGTCTAAGAAAACGACCTCTTCTTCTCTAGTTTGATTCCCCGGATTGACCCTAGATATCTGATAATCAAATACAGTGAGTTCTCTCTCATCTTTATCTAATATCGGGTAGTAATATTAATGATTCATTCATGAGACTAATTCATTTTTATGGTAGAAAGTGTTCCAATATTCTTCCTATGTATGTATTTTTTCACTTCAATCATTATTGTAAATATTTCTAGAGGCTTCACCACCAAATTTTATCTTACTCAAATTTATTCTCAGCCATGTTGGGATCACAAGAACATGATCTACAACTTGATTTAATGTTTTGCGAACCTCTTGTTTCTACTACCATTGATATTGTTCCTACTATCTTGGAGCCTCTTTATGTGATTTCAATAGTTGATGTTATTTTATTTGTTGCTCTTCACCAACTCTATCTATTTCAAATTCCATACTTTCCTTGACTTATGTCTCTTCAATTTTCTATTCATGTTGGCTTTGTTGGCTTTCTTATGTCATGTAATCATATTCTATTTGACTAGGATGATACTAAAGAGTTTTTTAAATTTGTTGTCCTCTAACAATTGCTCCTTAATCTTATTAGTGATTTTAGCAGCTTCTTGTTTAGCACTGTCAACCTATTTCTCAAGTACTTCAACACTAGGAAACCTTACTAGTGACTTCGGAGGAGAAATGATCTCTTAGAATAACTCAAAAGATATTAAATCTCCCTAGATATTTTTTGCACTAGTTGTTCCCTTTAGAGTTGTAGTTGCAGATTATTTCTAGGTAGGCTTCCTTGTTGCATTTTTTGGGAATACTACCTTTAATGGTTCATAAGAAAATCCTAGTCTCGCTCTAGTTTATGTTGCATCATATATTACTATTTCCTCTAAATATCCTTTTGTACATGCTCCAAAGACATACTTTTTAACCTTCTCTTTCTTGGAGCTTTTTTTGGCCTTCTTGAGCTCTATAGCAACAAAAGAGGTTTTGTTTACCTTCTTTCTTTACTTTCCTTTCCCCTTCTTGAATTGTTCCACCTAAAATTTTGACTAGGATAAACTAAAATATTCAACCCTTTTGCTTATCTCCTTTGTAGATAACTCTTCTTTTGATGCTCAATTTATAGTTGGGAGAGGCTAATATTTTACATTTTAAAAAACATAAATAGGAATCAACACATCTTCATCATATGCTACAAGACCTAAAGGAATTTTCCCTTCAATCTTGAATGCTCTCATTTTCTTGAGTTTCATCCTACAAAAACCTATTTTCCTTACATCATTGTCATCTTAAAAATTGGCCCAAAAATCCTCTAAATGAGTTCCATGTTGATAAGTGGATCCCATTAATCTCTTTATTCTTTCCTCTGAATCATAAATTACTCTTAATTTGAACATTTTGAAATTCATGGGGGATAATTCTCCCTCTTAGGTTCTTGCACAAACTACTGTAGCGCAAGTGTGTGATCCAAAAGTAAATGGAAACTACACTCTGGCTTATGTTTCTCCATGAACTTCTTATGAATTTCAATTATTTATCTTGAAAATTTTAGTAGCACCACCTTGTCACTGCAAAGCTTGGGCAAATGAAATGAGGCTATAGTGAAACATGTTATTTTGATGTATTAGACTTGTGGAATTGGATAAAATAATGACCCCAACCTTGTACAAGTTGTTTTACTTTTGAGGAGAGTTTATCCTCTTGGTATTGAGAAAGTTTGAAAATTATTAGGAAAATAAACACATTATTCACCTTTTTATAATGCTTTTAAGCTTCTTTATGTTCCAATTGTGGGTAATATTCCCATACCTTGCTATGCCCATCAACTTCCCTAAGTGTTCCTTTTGTAGTCAAGCTAGGAAAGACTATCTATCTTTCTTAATAAATAAATTACGCATGATGCCATTATGATTTATTTGCTGGTTTTGAATATAGTTAGTGTCCCATGAAGGTTATCACTAACCAGTTGGACCTAATCAATGTACACTTTCTCTTGGAAGATAGTTTGTATATACATTGAAACATCCAAGTGTGATAAAGCCTTGAACTATATTTCCCCATACAAATATTTAGTAGGATAATAATATCTCTAACCTTTGGCTAGAAATATGATCTAGTCAAATTCTTAGGTATCTTGGTGAGAACCTTTCTTTCATCATCCATTTCTTGTTCAAATGTCTCATATTTTTTGCTTCATCTTTCTCAAATTCTTCAAGTGATTGTTCCTTTATCAATATGGTTAATTGAGACTTGAATGCAAGGTAGATGGCATGAGAAATCATTGATGGTGTAATATCCAAGATGGTATTTCCATCAAGATCCTTAGATGTTCTTAAGACAAGGTCATAGGCCTATGCACACACCAAGATTAACTCCGGACTTTGCATTATAAATGGAAAACTTGCAATATGTGATAATCTTAATTTTGTTATGATTCTTGATCAAAGAGATATTAAATCCCAAAAAAAAAATTGGTGAAAATATTGCAAACTTATGTGGCCCAAGTTCATGTCTATGATATTATAATGTCCCCAATTAAAATAATTTAAACAAGAAAGATATTCTTCAATTTGAGCAAATCGAGTATTGAATGTACTACTTCAAATTATGCCAAATCAACATAAGGCAGTTTCCAATTGTCATATGATGCTCTAATATTAGTGCAATGTCTCTTGCTGTAAAATATTTCAAAAATTATGTAATAAATAATATCACACTTAAATATTGCAAACCCTCAACAAACAATGAAATTGGGTATGGGTTTATCTTCACCAATATGTGCAAATATAACTCAAGAATGTGAGAAATTGTCATATGATAATATTTTATTAATTTAACATAAAAAATACATCATATTTTCTATTATAATCTGATGTTATCAACAAGCAACAACAACAACAAAATACAAAGAATGACCCTGAAGTTACAAACTAGAATAACACCCAAACTTATGTCAAAAACAACACAACCAACTAATCCAAACTCTAAAACTCAAAGCAGAAATAATACATTCAAATATGACCCTAGAAAAAATATATTTTCTGCTAAAAGATACCACAACAAAACTGGAATCACACAATTCACTTAATCTTAAAACATCACCTGCAACTATTGAGAGAGATACACTAAATTGAATTCATTGAAGCACATTGTCAAACCCTAAGTGAATCTACACCTGGAGACCATCAGAACCACTACCTTCAAGTATCAAACTCCTTGGTTTATCAACCATGGAGTTCTTCCTTCTTTGTTTTCCCAGCCTCAGAAGAGAATATCACATACTATGAAAATAACATGCATAGAATGCTCTCAACTTGGAAGACCAAACAAAAATATATCAAAATCATTTCTAAAAAAAAATTTGGTGCCCAAATCCAAACTCCCAAGGAAAGTGATGTTTTCATGCAAATATTATAGCTCCCACTTTCCAAAAGTGAAGTTGCCAAGAAACATTCTAATTTCAAACTACCAAATTACATGTCACTTGCCTTTTTCCAAGGAACTCACACCTACCTTGGACCCAAATAATATTTCAAAAATATTAATTCATTTGTCACCATGACTGATTTAATTAATATAATTTGAAAATCCAACTTTTCCAATTTATTTGCAAGTGGACTAACTTACTATTTTTAGGAAACTAGGTTTACTAAAAAATAGTAAATTCTATTTTTAGAAAAGGGGACATTACAAGTCCTCCCTTCTCAAGATTGCTTATCCTCAAGCAATGATGACTTGGATGGTCAAATCTTTTGTCCTTTCCCATGTTGCATCTTCAAATTTTATTAAGTGCTTGATGATACCTTTGTTCCTTAGCTTCTCCTCTCTTGTTTCCATAACTCTTTCAAGTATCAAATTTGGTTTCCTCTCATCATATAATAGTGGCAATTTAAAAGAGATTGTACAATTTGTTTTCCCACCACTCTCAAGAGATATGAAACATGAAATTGATTATGTATGTTACAAACTAGTGGCACATCTAACTCAACAACTACCTTTCCATCCTTCTTGATCACTTTTTGAGATTCATTGAGCCTTGAATCGTTCTACTTTTCTTTAGGAAACTTCAATTATATGGCTACAACCCAAAGGAATATAGAAATTAGAATACACACTTAGGAAAATTTCAACCTTAAAGATTCTCTCCATTCTCTTCCTATTTGCATACAGTTTTTGTTGATCCTGTGCAAGATGTGAATTATCTTTGAATGACCCTAGGTCCTCCTGACTTTGTAGGACCTACAAAGTCACTTGTTGTAGGGGCTCTACTATTTTGAAAATAAAAACTCAAAAAAGGATAGAGAATTATAACTATAGAGAGCCTGAAATGTAGACATACCAAAGGACATATGATGCAAACGGGTATGAAAATTCTCCCCTAATTACAACCATTTATCTTGAGCACCATGTTGATAGTGTGCCATTGAAAAACCATCGTACTCAAATTAGACTCTTCTCTCTTGGAATCCCAAAAAGAAGACACCATCCAACCCACAATTGAAGTTCCAGAGGTTTGAAATCAATGCCATGGAACATACCCTACCAAAGTAACTCAAAGAATACCACATTAGCTAACTCACTATTAGCATGATCTTGGGAAAAATACAAGACACCCTGCTCAACTATAAGACATAATACCAATCATCACTACCATAAGTATGAGGCTAATCAATCACAACCATGTCTTTGAAATCCACCAACCAAGGAATGCTTTTGTTGTCACCATCCTGAATCATGGCATAAAAACTTAACCTCCAAGTGTCAAATGGAAGGCCCTGGGCACACCAAAGCAACCAAACCAATGCAATCATTAAACTATCATTTGTAATCGTGCATAAATCATCTCCATGAAGTAATTGCAATGACCATTGCTCACCAAAATGGAATCGATGAAAGAATGAATAATGTCTAGGAAAATACTTACAACCAACTGCCCAAAATTTTGTCAATGCTCAACAATAATCTGCACATGAAAACTTATCTCCCTGGCCAACAAAATTATGTAAGGGAAGTAATAACCAAACTAAAATTCAATTGAAAGGACAGGAGAGATGAGTATGGAAGTAGAAACATGTGTTACACCATGTCTCTTAGTTACCGAGTTACTTTTACCTTGATGATTAAATATGATGATAAATATTAGTCATGACATTAATGTGTTTAAAAGGGTGAATGATATACTATTATGATGTTATTTCTTTTGAAGGAATAAATATGTTCTATGCTAATGGAAATGTGATGAATCATTATGTATTGAAAATGATTGCATTAAATGATTTAATGATGTAAATAATTTATGACGCAAGTAATATCACCATGGCAGAGTGAGGAGCGAGGGGCGAGGCTCAATGGAGCGAACCACAGAGGATTGAATTGCAGAGATCAAGAGGCGATGGCCAGTGGGATAGGCAGGAGGATTGAGGAGCCCGCAGTCGGCAGTGGTGGGGCGATGAAATGGAATGCGTGGAACTAATGGAGACCTTCAGGGAGAAGGTTAATAATGAGTGGAGTGTGTATGGTAAACCTGGATCATGGGATCATAATGGTTTTTACAAACCACAATGGGTGTTGGAGAACGGGCAATGGGTAGATAAATGTCATCCTCTATATAATGGAAGATAGAGGGAGGATTGGACCAGGAAAAACCAATGGGAAAGGGCCATCCCCAGCTCTGGGTGGATGTTGCATGACACTGCTCAAACGAAGAATTATGGCAGATAGGAGCCTCCATTGATTTGTCCCTATCGATTTGGTCCTCCAAGTAAAAATTGGGGGGGAGCGAGGGGGTGGAAACCTCTCAAAGCATAGCAATTTTCAAGGAAGGAAGTCTGGGTGGTTTAGGAAAGAGCCAAGTCTGCACAGAGATGCTGCAAGGCAGTGGCACTGAGTGGATTCGAGCGAGGGTGGGTAGGCAAAGGATCTGAATCATGATAAAGGTAAAGGAGCGGCGGTGGAGGAAAAAGGCGCTTCAAAAAAAGGAGGCATACCGACTGGTCTGTCC
This sequence comes from Sequoia sempervirens, assembly GCA_007258455.2. NCBI lineage: Eukaryota > Viridiplantae > Streptophyta > Pinopsida > Cupressales > Cupressaceae > Sequoia > Sequoia sempervirens. Next base: position 221,902 of record VDFB02370865.1, read on the forward strand.
CCGAATGAACCTAAATTTACAGTTTCTTTGAAGATTGATTCAGTTAAGGAAACTAGGGTTTTACTTAAAGATATAGGTTTGTTTATGAAATGGGGTGGGGGTTATCCAAAGAATCAAAAGGATATCAAAAACTGGTGCATGGAGAAATGGGGAAATAAGATTGTAGCTAGGGCCTTGCAACACAATTTTTATTTGGTTACATTCCCCACACAAGAGGATAAAAATAAGGTTAGAAACTTGGGGCCATATTTCATGGAAGGATCGCAAATGCATTTTTTTTATTGGAACCCTAATTTTGACCCTGGGAAGCATGAAATTGAGGAAAGTTTCACTTGGATACGATTATACAATCTCCCCTCGAAATATTGGGCAAAAAATACGCTTAAGGTAATTGGAAGACATTTGGGGAAGTTCAAATTCTTGGACAAATTCCAGGATGATAGTGTGCGAGGTACATACTTTAGACTATGCATTGCAGTTCCGCAGGGGTTGGTGCTACCAACAGAAATAGAACTAGAATTGGAGGAATTTGGAGGCACCAAGTTGTAAGGGAGGATAAGCTGATTATATGTCCCAGATGCAAATCGATGGATCATGGTATGGAGAGTTGCTCATTGTGGGTCGTAGCCAATGGACTCAATATGTATGAAGTCATGTGGGATTCGTGCAAAACCAAAAATGATGACGTCCCAATGGGTCTTCCACTCACTAATATCGAAAAAGAACTGGCAGATTCTATATGGCCCTCGGGAATAGTAAGCAGGGAAGATGGGGAGAATGATTGTCTCTGTAGGAATATTCCTTTTGAAGAGGCACTGGAAGGGTTCCAAACCAGTCAATGTGCCCCACTAGATGAGGTAACTACTTCTTGGAATGAAGAGAAAAACCTGGATGGCTTCCCACATTTAACAGATATTCAGGGGTTAAGCATGACAATAGGAGGGGATGTTGAGAGACAATTGGATTCAATAGTTGAGGAGCTTGGGGGGGACCCAGTTTTAGACGGGGTGGAAGAAGAAGAGACCAAGGAAAATCAAGAGCTGGGGAGTCAGGACTCTGACTCAAATATGGATGAGAACTATGAGGAACCCAAGGTTGGCATAGTGGAAGAAAGAGGAATAGAACAAATACAGTCGGACCAAAAAACCCCAGAATGAGGTCTGCTAAACAAAAAGGTCGCAAATCCAACAAAGAAAAACTTGCTATGGTGGGGCATGCTAGAGGACAAACTAAACTGAGCCAAACAATTTTACAAAATGAGAAGGAGATACCCTTTCCCGAGGAGTCATGAGGGTCTTAAGCTGGAACGCTAGGGGCTTAAATGCCCCTAGCAAGTGGTGTCTTTTTAGGCATCAAATAGATACTAACAAACCAGACATAGTTTTTGTACAGGAAACAAAGTGGAGTAGGGAAGAACAGGAAAATAGGATGAGATTTTGGAGGGGTTGGGAAGGTGTATTTGTGGAAGCAGAAGGAGCCTCTGGAGGATTAGGAGTAATTTGGAACCCTGCCAAGGCAAGCTGCACTCTTATTTTAGCTAATCAGAATTGGTTGTTGTTATCAGTGAGGTATTTCCATTGCAATTATGAGGTGCAAATGATTAATGTTTATGGGCCAGTTGCCACAACAGCAAAAAGAGACACTTGGGGGATGTTAACAGCCACTTTGAAATAGTTAAAGGATGAGCAGGTCTTGTTAGGAGGGGATTTCAACGCCACGCTGAATAATACATAAAAACAAGGAGGATTAAGTAACTTAACCAAGGTATAGAAGGACTTCCAAGATTTTGTGGATGGTAATGCGTTAAGGGAAGTTTAGGCAAAAAATGGTGTTTTCACATGGACCAATAGAAGGCCAAGCCACTCTGGAATTGCTAAAAAGTTGGACATATTTTTGTTATTTGGGGATTGGAATCAATCAACAAACTTGATAGAAGCCTCAATACTAGCCTTCAGTGGATCATATCATTTTCTGATCTAGCTGACATTTACACAAGATGATTTCAAAGGAGGCTCTCCTTTTGGATTTGAAAAAATGTGGATTCGGGATCCTAGTCTGTATGAGTTGATATCACAATGGTGGAAAGAATTTAGGATGGGCAAGCAATCCTATTTGTTTACTTTCCATAAAAATTTGTCCTATATCAAAACCAAACTACGATTATGGAATAAGGAGCATTTTAAGAATATCTTTGAAGAAAGTGATAAGATAGAGATGGAGCTTAGGAAACTCAATGAAAGGATAATAGAGAAAGGTATGGGGATGGAAGAATACATGAAAGAGAAAGAATTGAAGGCTGAGCAAAAATAAATTATGGCCAAACTAGAATGTCATTGGAGATAGAAATTGAGGGAATTGTGGTTACTAGAAGGTGATAGAAATACAAAATATTTTCATAATACGACTTTAGTCAACAGAAGCAGAAATAGAATTGGTGAACTTGAGCGGGAGGATGGTTTAGTTATCCAGAATGGGGATGAGATAAATCAAGAAGTTGTCAGATATTTCAAAACTCTTTTTACCCAAGATGACCAGCAACAGGGGGTAGAGAGGAATGCTTTTCTAAGTAGGATTGCAAGTATAATATCAAAGGATGATAACAGGGAACTATCTAATCCAATTAGTTTTGAAGACGTAAAGAAAGTTGCGTTTCAACTAGGACCAGACAAGTCACCAGGGCCAGATGGCTTCTCGGCCCTTTTTTTTCAAAAATTTTGGGAGATAATTAAGGATTACTTGATCAAAGTTGTGGAGGAGTCAAGAAGAAAGACTACAATATTGGGGGAAATCAACCACACCTTCATTGCGCTCATTCCCAAGACAAAGGAAGCCAAAAATATGGGGGACTATAGACCAATTTCTTTATGTAACACCCTTTACAAAATTATTACGAAAACAATAGTAAACAGGCTGAAATTGGTGATTGATAAGATAATCTTTGAGGAGCAGAGCGGCTTTACCCCGGGAAGGTCCATTGTGAAAGGCATAATAGTTGCACATGAGACCATTCATACAGCCAGAAAAATTAGAATACCAAGTATGATATTAAAATTGGATATCCTAAAAGCATACGATCGTGTGGATAGACAATTCCTGGCTGAGATGTTGATCAAGTTTGGTTTTGATAGGAAATGGGTGGATTGGATTATGTGCTGCATTGGTTTTCCAAAATTCTCTGTTTTGCTCAATGGGGTGGCCCAGAGCTTCTTCAATTCCTCTCATGGAATCAGACAGGGGGATCCCTTATCCCCCTTCTTGTTCATCATTATGGCAGAGGCATTAGGTAGGAGTATTTGTCAGGCAAGGTTGGATGGCTCATGGAAAGGGATTGAAGTCACCCCTGGGGTTGAGTCAAGTACTCACCAACAGTTTGTAGATGATACCATTTTGTTTGGGCAAGCATCAAGAATAGAGGCAAGGAAAATTAGGAGCCTTTTGGATGAGTATAGTAAGGCCTCAGGGTAGGTTATAAACTGGAGAAAGTCAGAAGTGTACTTCCTCAATGTACAACCGAGGTTACAAAGGGACCTTACCAGAATCTTGGGCGTAAGAGTTGCATGCCTTCCTGGGAGGTTTCTTGGTATGCCACTATTCACTGGGGCTAATAAGAAGATTTTTTGAGATAAACTCGTTGACAGCTGCAAGAAGAAGATGGAATTATGGAAAGGAAGGTGGCTTACATCAGCTGGGAGATTACTAATGATTAAGGCAATGTTGGCAACAATACCAGTCTATTCAATGGCATGTTTGAAGCTGTCGGCTAGCATTGATGATCAACTCAATCAAATTATGCGAAAGTTCTTCTGGAATGGGTCGAATGATACTAATAAGGTTCCTTTGTTAGCATGGGATAAGATTTGTAGGCCACAACAGGCAGGTGGGGCTGGCATCAGACAAATGAAAATTATGAATTTAGCAATGGGGGCGAAATTGGTTTGGATGATGTATAAAGGAAACTAGCAATGGGTTAGATTATTGAGGAAGAAATATCTTGATTCAGACGATCCTATCAGTATAATGAAAACCATGAATCCACCAAGAGGATCTGCCATATGGAATTTTATCTGTGAGAGCAGAAGTATTATAACTAAACACATCACATGGGAGGTACATAACGGGTAGAGGGCCTCCTTCCGGTATGACTCCTGGGATGGACACTTGAAATTGTGTAGCAAACCGTAAATGGATGAGATAAGGGAAGAAACAATCAGAATCTGGGGCTCCAAAGTATGTAATTATGGTAATAGAGTTATAATAAACAGGATGAGCGAGTGGGTTTGGAAGGATATCAGTGATAGCAATGCCCCGCTAGAGCAAAAGAATGCCTTAAAAGTAATTCTAAGGGAGAGAATTATTCTTGATACGGACATCGAGGACGTTTTAAGGTGGTGTGCATCTGCAGATGGGGATTATAAGGTTAAGATAGGGTATAAGTTAAAGGAAAATGTAGAGTCAGACCATTGCTAGCCAATACCCCTTTTTTGGGGGAAGGATGTTCTACCAAAAGCAGGGGTGTTTTCTTGGCTTGCAATTCAAAACAAAATTCTAACACAGGATAGGCTGGAGATGTTGGACTTTAGGGGACCCAATAGGTGCATTCTTTGCAAGCAGAATTTGGAAAATGTGGATCACCTTTTGCTCTCATGTCCTTATTCTAAATATTGTTGGAAATCCATCGTTGGACAACTCAACTACCAGACCCCATTCCCCCAAGGCCTGTATGACTCATTGTGTGCTTGGCTAAGGAAGAATGTTAAGGGCATCTTCAATAGTATCTGGCAGATTTTGTCATCCACAGTTTGTTGGGAATTATGGAAAGAAAGGAATCAAAGAATTTTTAAGGATCAAACTATGGCTAGGGAATTGTTGGTGAAGAAAATCGAAGGATCAATTGTGGAGTTAGTCAATGCGGCTGCTAGAAGAAGACCATTTTCAAAAAATATCTTCACTAATAGGGATATAGAACTAACGAATAAGTTTCAGGGATTGAGTATTCCCACAGTGGTTGGTTCTCAGAGTATAGTACAGAAGGCTGAATTAAGAAGGAAGACAGTATGGCAAAAACTGGAGGAAGGGTGGATCAAAATAAACTTCGATGGGGCCTCTTGTGGTAACCCAGGCTTGGTAGGGATCGGGTGTGTTGCTAGGAATTCGGAAGGTGAAGTAGTTGAGCAAAAAGCAAAATTCATTGGCTAGGCATCAAATAATGAGGTTGAGTTTAGGGTTGTGTTATGCGGTTTGGAGGTGGGGAAAGCTATGGGCACGTCTAAATTACACCTGGAGGGCAATTCACTCATCACAGTAAATGCAATCAGATCCAACTTCACACCCAATTGGTTAATGCGGAGATGGCTATGTCCCATTTCAAAGCTCATTACTACCTTTTTCAGAGTTTTAGATCAGCCATATTTACTGGGAAGGCAATACCATGGTGGATGTGCTAGCGAAGGAGGCGACAGCAGGAATTGACGTCGGGTAGGGATAGATCACATGCTCAGTAGCTAAGATGGATGTTGTGGTTGTTGTGATGTTTGAATTTGTCAAGTTGATACTATAGGGAGATGGGGAACTGTTCTGGTTGAGCCTATTCAGTTTCAAATTAGGCATAAAGTCCATTTGTTTGTGATGTATTGAGGTGTTTTGAAGTTGGAGTAATCACGATTTGTTGGGGAGTCCAACTTCATTCTATTAGCGTTGGGTTAGTAGTATAGGTATCATAAATGGGGTAATCACATTTTTTGTGCGTTGGATGCAACAATTTCAATAAGCACTATTGGTCTATAATAGATGGGTGTCACACGGCTAGGTTAGTAGTTGTGACTTTGTAAATTCTATTAAATTTTTTTTGTTATAATACTATGGGTGTTGGCCCTACCCAGCGATTAAATTATCAAAAAAAAAAAAATTATGACGCAAGTGGATTTCATCAGAATGGCTAACTACTGTACTAAGTTGAATGCAATGATAGATTCAAGCCTCCAAAAGAGAGGGGAAGTATCGCTCAGGAGAAGAACTTGTTTTGGTAACCCTTAATGAGACTAATTGAGCATACACACACACTCACTTCTAGTTTGGTCAAGTCAAGTTAGTAACTTGGGAAATGGTATGTTACCCTTGGTTTTGTTTGTGCATAAAGAGGTTATGATCTTGTATGTGAATGTCATTGAATTGGGTTATGTAATTGAGTCTCTTGTCATATGTGAGTTCTTCCTTATGTGTTTACATTAAATTGATGAGATATACATAAAATTTATATATATGTATATATGTATGTGTCTACGATAAACTCATACACATGAGTATACTTCGACTTATTTGTGCATGCTCATGGACAGATTACCCATATGCATGGGAATATTGATTGGACAAAGGTGACATATATATACACTTCACTTATATATGTTGATCGATGAGATAGCAATTATATGTGTTTAATTGTCAAGGCAATGATATATATATGTGCACATATGTGTTGACATAAATGGAAACGTCCATTGCCCAAAAATGCAAAAATTCACTTTGACTTTTTCTAGGCTCAGGTAGAAAGTACATGGTGCCATAGCAAACACCAAACCTAAGTAGATATCTATTTTAAATGGATATCTGTTTAGTTTAAGTTGTTTTTTTTTAATTTGATCAGATCCAGCATAAATATATTATATTAAGTTATTTTTTTAGTTTATTATATAATATTAAATATATTATAATATTACAATATATTATAATATAATATTATATAATATTATATTATAGAATATTACAATATAATATTATATAATATTACATAATAATATTTTATAATATATAATAATTATATATTATATATTATAATATATAATATTTTTTTTTTGTTCAGTAAATCACTGCTAAGGGGCAGCACCCTACACTTTTGACTGGAGCTATGAACCAGTGAGGCCACATACGAGGAACCTCATCCCTGATATCTCCATAACCACCATTACCACCACCACCTTAACCACTGTTATCGTCACCATATCCATTGTCATTATTGCCTTTGTTGACCTCATTGCCGCTTTCCCCTGTGGCAATCCCACTATCCACCATGGGATTCAAACCTTAGATAGCCCAACTACTTCCCTTGCAACTTAATCATTGCACTGCGAGGTGATGGGTCAACCCCATAATATATAATAATATTATATAATATATAATATTATATTATAATAGAATAATAATTATATTATATTATATTATATTATACTATATTATATTATAATATATTATATATTATATTATATAATATCATATTATATTCTAATATAATATGATATATTGTATTGTAATATAATAATATATTATTATTGTGCGAACCCCAATCCTAATACCTGCAAAACAAAGAGAACAAACACCTTAAGTTAGATATTGCAAGCATGAACAAGGATTCCCCATGAAATCCATTTACAAACTTCAAATTAAGAAAGAAATCAATAAAGAACAATGAAACAGGAAAATATAGATTCAATCCTAATTAAAATAGCAAATACATGATCCCATGGGGGAATTGGTGTCAATTTGATGTGAAAATTGGCCATTTCCCAATTCCTAAGATGCAAATTTGATATGTTGATGATGATTGATCCACTTTGTTGATGAAGGATGAGAGCTCCAAGCCAAAATATGCAAAAACCTAGCTAAGAACTCAATGGTGATGGATGGAAATGGCTAAATATTTTAGCATAATAACTTTGCATAATTTGTAGATGATAAAATAAGGATATGAGCACTTTATTTATAGAATGCCAAGATGGATGAATGTCCAAATTTGAGCAATGTGGGACTAACATTCATCCAATGGCATGATGCCACTTGTCAATCTATGAGTGGATGGAGGATGTGCAAGATTTGGAGATTGTGCCAATAAATGCATATTTTTGAATTTTAAATTTGTTCAAATGACTTGCAAGAGGAAGGAAAAATGCAATAAATTCCACTTGACTCAAGACAAAGGACATGTAAGATGAAGTTATTGCCTTGTTGGATGTACATGTTGACTTGGAATTTTTGAATTCAAATTTGGAGAATATTCCAAAAGATGCCTTGTGAGGAAAATGGAGATTTAATAAATGAATTAAATCTATTTTCATGTGCAACTTGCAAAATCTAGAGGATGTGACATGATAAGAATTAAATTAATCAAGGGTTAATTAATTTAATAGGAGACGTTAGATGATGTGACCTATTTGACTCAAATTTAGGGATTTCTTTAAATCAAATAAGAGAGGAATATGATGAGAGAATAATTAAATAAGGATTTTGATTTATTTAATTAAAAGATATGGTGTTAGATTAAATCAAATAAGGTTTTAATTTATTTAATTTAATAGATAGACTTTAGAGATTTAATCAAAATAAAATTAATTATTTAATTAACTAGGGATAATTAGATAAAATGATTTATTTGATTAAGAGAGGAGTATTGATGAATTTAATTAGATAAGGGGATTTGATTAAATGGTTAGACCGAGGGATGATTTAGGAAGAAACGATGTTAGTAGTTAGGATCAAATGCACAATGTCAATTGGTATGTTTTACGTGTCTACAATTATATTATATTATATATTATATTATATAATATATTATATTATATTATATAATATATTATATTATATTATATAATATATTATATTATATTATATTATATTATATTATATATTATATTGTAATTAATATATTATATTATACTATATTGAAATATAATAATATATATGTTAAATATGTTATATGTTGTAATACAATATATATTACCCTATAAATTTACGCTCATACCATATTTAAGTCAGGTCCCCAAATCGAATGAGTTAAAAAACCAACATAAACTAAATGGATATTTGTTTTGTGTGGCATAAAATCACAAAAAGGAAAACCTGAGTCATTTTTCACTGTGCATTTTCCTTGTCCGCGCATTTGAGTGACTCAGATATCCATTTTTCATTGGATTTTTTGCTCAAATCACCCAAAATTCACAGGTATTTATAAATTTTAATGGTTTTTTTCAATTTTATAGCAGTTTTGCATTATTTTTTAAGAATTTTAGTCAAAAATAGGTTTTTCAATAGGTTTTTTTTGCTTTAAAATAATTGTTAATTTTTAAAATTTTCATCATCAAACGGGCTTAAGAATTGTTGATCCCAACCCTGATCAAGATGAAAACCCTACAAATCCTCCTCCGCCACCAATTTCTCCATTACAAAATGTGCCCACAATCCATGAATCTATCCATGGGAATTTAAATCAATTAAGAAACATATGTTGAATTTATGAGACACTCCCAAAGCTCTTAGATATGAAATAAACTTTAGAAACAATCATTTCAAACATTGAAACTCTGACAAATGAGCATAATAGGTTTGCAAATTGGCAAGAGTTCCAAAGGCAACATTATGCCAATGGTTTATCATATGATGAAGTGAGGGCATTTGATATTGACAAAGCCCAATTAGCCCAACTATTCAGCAATCCCAAAATAGAACTTGTAGATGTGCGGGAGCCAAAATTTTCAATTAAATGGTGCACACATAGAGGTATATTAGATAATTTCTAGAAACATTGGTGGATTTTTTTGATAAACCACCCAACAACAATCTTGACATCCCTCAGTATTTTCTGTGAAAATTATATGTCAAGTTTGTCCTAAGGAGGAATGTCAATTACTTTGATATGCGAGATTTCCAAGGTGTGGGTAGAGGGATGCCATAGGATAGACCCAGAGCACATCGAGTCACCCCACTTCTTCCTGCTCCACCTATTGCTTCCCCAACTCCAATACCTTACCCCAAGATTGTTTTAGATACAGGGAGTCAGCACACTTTTTCCATACATGCATTGAGTGATCATTTGATCACGTAGAGGTCACATGTTACACAACTACATGTTGATGCATCCCATCATGATGGTGATACACCTACTACATCCTATCATGGTGGTTATACACCTGCTACATGTTAGAAACCAGGAATCAGTTGCTAGACCAAAATACTTCCACAAGAGAGAGATAATGGTGAGAATGCTTGCTATGTCAATATGCAAGATTGATTGATGATTCAATTGATACAAATGTACAAGATGAGGCTTGCTTATAAAAGGCAAGCATGCACAACCCTAAACCTAACTTGAGCTACAAGTTAGCTCAATTAGATAAGGATAATAAAATGCAACCTAGGACTTAAATAAAAGCCTAAGTAAACTTATGAAGATGTAATTAAATATTTAATTACACCAACACCCCCCCATAAGTGCAACTTAGGGAGAAGATTATAATGCAAACTATTATGGGTCCTGACAACTAGGCCATGTTAGGTACCCATTTATAGATGCAAATGAAATGCAGTCTCTCATAAAGTAGAGAAAAGGGGAAAACCCAGTGGGAAGAAAACCCCTCTCCAAAAGAGAGAAAACAAAAAACAAGCATGATGAATGTAAACATGATGTATGGAGGACTCAATGATACTACATCCCATCATGATGGTGATACACTTGCTACATCCCATCATGGTAGTGATGAATGTGTTGCATCAGTTGTGACTAGTACACCCTCCTCTTCGACACATATTTATGTGCCCCATTACTGCATCATGTGCCACAATATATGTTTGGGTCCTCTTCGACAGTCCAGTGAGGCTCCAATAGACACATTTGAATATGAGGTCCATGATATGTCGGATGTAGGAGTTGAGAGAGCGCAGAGTGGACCATTTCCAAGAGAGACATCGGGTGGAAGAGATGATGTGGAAGCATCAATAAGACTTAGAGTAATTTCATAGTGTGTTTTATCTAATTTCTTTCATATTTTATAAGAGATATTAGTACTAATATATGTTTATGTGTTGGAATATTTAATAGTTGTTGACAAAGGACCAAATTTCACAAGTGCAGGAGGCTACGCAATTGGCCATTTCATTTATCCTAGAGACTCAGTATACAGTATCCTTTAAATTGTTATTTAGATGTTAATTTTTGAAATCTATTATGTTAAAATACATGTACATAGATTGATAGTATAATGTAATCTTGTCTTTTTATGCAGCAACCCAGTACTTTTACAGCCATTTTGACTGAGTCTGACCCATTTGAAGAAGCTACACAACAAGTATATTTTTTTATATTCTCGACATTATGATTATATGTGCATGCACATTTAAATTGTTACACTCTTATCATTTTTTATATAGGAAAAACTATCTTAGTTGCTTCATCCATCATGAGCCCGTCTAGTGTACAAGTATCACAGTAGGTATTTGTTTATTTTATATTGGAGATATTTATGTTTAGATAAGAGTAGATATATGTTTAGTAAATATGATTATTGGTCAACAATTATATGCTAATTTGTATCATTTTTATTTTACCTGCTATAGTCCTCTACTCAATTCAACATGTGACAAATGTGGGACCATTTCGTTATAAAAGGACTCCTGATCACCCTAAGGGATAATCATATGTAGAACATTTTTAGAAAAGAGAGCAAGACTTGAGGTAAACAAGAATTGTATTTTTTATATATTATAGTTCAATATAGTGATTTTGATGTTAAATTGTTAATTTCTAAATTATAGTATATAAGTTTCTATATACTAGACTATCTTGTCAACCATTCACATAATTAATCTAATTTGTGGTTTGAATTTTTATTGTGCAAGAAAATTAAAAGCCATCAAGTTCTTCGAGGAGGCTCAATTTTGATGATCCAAAATAGGATTAGGATTTGATAGAGATTGATACATTTAGGGTTTGATAAATCTTGAGATGGCATATGTGCCACAATTTGTAAATCTTATTTTGAGTAGGCATATATGCCAAATTTGTATATGCACAAACATAATTATTCTACATTTTGATATATAAAAATTGATATTCAATCTAATTTGTTCCTTGTGTGCATGACTTTCTACTTTGAATCTTCAAAATGGAATGTATAATTATTTTAGAATGGTTTAAAGTTATGATCAGTAACACGTTATAGATTAATGAAATTGCATTTTAATACAACTTATGAATTATAATTGGTAGTCCATCTATGTTAGAGTTCATTCATATTAAGGTTCAAATACATTACATTCCATGAGACCACATTTCTTTGAGGCATTTTTTCAAACAATTCACTGCCTTTTCTATTGTACCACATTTTTCATACATGTCTACCAAAGCATTTTATCAAATAGTTTACTACCTCTTTGCTATGGCTTAAAGCTTAAAACAGGTACTTTCAAACAAGCTGATAGACATTAACAACATAATATGAATGACTTGAGCTAAGACTACCAATGTGACTGCAAGCAAAGTTTCATAGGGGTACCAACAAAGAGGAAGAGTAATAGAGTTTTCAAATATTTGATTACTTCCATATGTTGCATGTTGAAAACTTAATTTGAGAATACACATGATTTTAAGCTCTCTTGAATGAAATTATATTTGACATTATTTTGTTTTTGAGCTCCTATAATGAAGTGGGCAGCTAATTTTTTTTAAAAAGAAGCTAAAATTAATGAAAAATGGTATGAGAAGCATTGTATAATATTTGTTGAGAATAACTATTTGAAAAAATGCCTCAAAGAATTGTGGTCTCATAGACAAGACAATAAAGATGAAAAGAGCAACTTATGACAATCTTATGGCATTGATTCTTTTGATTGATTAAAAACTTCAAACAAATCCCATACAACTTAATGAAATATATGTCATTACAGGGCTCATTCAAAAGTAATATAATCATCTTGATAATAATAAATTTCACTCAGTGGTGCTAAACACTCTATACAAAACATATGAGTGATGCAACCATTAAACAAAACCATTACAACTCAATTCAATATTCATTCCATTAAAACATTCAAGCTTAATGACATGTCACTAGATCCTTCATGTAAAAGGTATAAAATCATCATGAATAAGAATCACTATCTTTCAACCATGATACATAAATAAGAACATTATGTACACCATAGGTGTTTGATGCATCCTTCAAAAAAAGTCCTTACAACTCAACAAGATACATGTTCATTAGATTGTTCATGTGAAATCTATACAATAATCATGATCAAAAAATAAGACATCACTCAACCATGATGCATGCACAAACACTATATATGCACACCATATGACTATGATATAACCATTAAACAAACCAAATACAACTCCATGACATACATGTTATTTGACCTTCCACATGCAATTTGTATTATCGAAATGCACAACAATGAATGAATAAGCAAACTAGGCATACCATATGGGATTGATGCACACTAGTCATAATGCACACTTCACACAAAATCAGTAACACTCATATGATATTTTCATATATGTCAATCAACCTTGACCCACACCAAACTTGCTATATGAGTTTGATGCAATCTTCAAATAAGAATATGTAAGTGTAATACAAATGTAATGCAACCTTTGAACAAAACTCAACATACAAAAAAATGATATATATCATCAGTTCCTTCATGCAAATGTCATACAATCACGTAGAAGCATCAATGTCACTTGACCATAATGCATGACCAAGCAACTTTCAAAAAACTTCCATACATAATAATTTGTAACCATCAACGCAAATCCATACAAGTTAGTGACTATATGTTATTAGAACTTTCACTCTAAAATTCATAATCAATATGCATGAACAAACACACTAAGCACACCATAATGAACACTAGTTATGATGTATGCTTAACACAAAATCCAAAATTGGTAGGATGTTGTCATATATGCCATTCAACCTAACGTAATTGTCGTACTCCATTTGAACAATCAATGAAAAGAGTCAATGTCATTCAATTATGATGCATAAACAAATGCATTAGACATAGCAGAATAATTTTGATGTATGATAGAAATATAATCTACACCATTTAATCCTAATCAGTCATTAGCCTACCCTTATCATCTTATCATTGTCATCATCATTGCTTTCATCATTAACCATCCTTTTCTTCCTGTCCAATCTATATCCTATCATATCATATCATATCCAATCTTTATCATCTTTTATCCTCTCTCATCACCTAATCATAATCCATATCATATCTTATATCAAAATCAATCTTGTCAAGAGTCTATGAAATAAAAAAGGAATATGCTCTAAAAACACTTGAAAAGAAGTAGACCAAAGTGAATGAGATAGATAATGTATTCAATGAAGATATTCTTCCTTCTCTCAAGAATTTTCAAGGAAGATGCCTGTGCAGTATGTGGAATGGGCAAATGGCAATGGAGAAGTGGGAAAACTCAAGAGGTTTTGTATTTGGTAAGAATTTGTGCAGGAAAAGAAAGTGAGAGATGATGCTATAGGTGGACTTGAACAAATGAAGCCAAATATTCTTGAGCTTAAGACTTTCATGGAGAAAATACAACTAGAAATAGATGATAAGGAAGAAGCAATATCAAATGTAAGTGCAAAAAAAGAGAATCGGTGTGGTGGACACATGAAATTCTTCAAGACATTAAAAACTCCATCAAACAAAGGGATGTTGTTGTTCTAAGCGTTGATGACAGAGCAACTGATGTAAAGATCAAAGTAAAAGATAGGAAAAATAAGTTAGAAGATCATGAAAAGGAATAACAGGGGGTGTTAAAAGGTAATACCAGTAGAGATGATAAAAAATGTGTGAACGGTCAAGTTGTGGATGCCAAAGCAATAGTTGGAAGTGTTGAAATTGAAGTAAAACAACTGGAGACTAAAATTAATCACTTAGAAAAGGAATTAAAAGATAAGAAGAAAATTTTATCATCAATAAAAAGGAGGTTAGTCTACTCTAAAAACAATTGAAAAAGAAGCAGACCAAAATGAATTAGATAGATAATGTATTCAATGAAGAGATTCTTCTTTCTCTCGAGAAGCTAAGGAAGGTGTGTGTGTGTAGATTCTTATCTATTCATAATGTGACCAATCTGATAGTTCCAATGCATTCGGATGGGTATGTTTAGGCTAGGCATAGTCCTGTTTTATAGCCAAACATGTCGAAACAATCTGAGCTACATTGTACTAATGATATCCCTTAAGAGTCCAAAGTGCAAAAAGGAAACAATCTTTGGCAAGCTATTACTTGGAAATTGTGTCACCTAGAAATATTTTTTCTAAGGCTAGGGGATCACATAGGGCCCCTCTACAATAACCTCTCATTTTTTGATATCTTTGAGGCATTTTCCCATGGTGTTGAGTTTTCAATTGATGGAAAAAAGGTCAGATGCATGTAGTGTAAAGTTACAAATGGGTGTAACTTTCGTTATGCTCCTTGTGTGACCAAACCAATAGTTCCAACATGTTCAGATGGATACATTTAGGCTAGGCATGCTCCTATTTTGCACCCAAACATGCCGAAATAGTCTAAGCTACATTGTACCGACGATATCCCTTAAGAGTCCAAAGTGCAAAAATGCAGCAATATTTGATGAGCTATTACTTGGAAACCATGTCACGCAGAAACAATTTTTCTGATGCTATGGGATCACATAGGGACCCTTTACAATAACCTCTCTTATTTTTTGATATCCTTAAGGCATTTTCCCGTGGTGTCGAGTTTTCAATTGATGGGAAAAGGGTTAGATGCATGCAATGTAAGGTTGCAAAGGGGTGTAACTTTCATTCTATTCCTCGTGCAACCAAACCAACAGTTCCAAAATTTTCATATTGGTGGTTTTATGCTAGACATGGTCTTGTTTCACACCCAAACACACTTAAACAGTTTGAGCTACGTTGTACCAGTGATATCTCTTAAGAGTCCAAAGTGCAAAAAGGCAGCAATCTTTGACGAGCTATTACTCAGAAACTGTGTCACTTAGAAACAATTCATCTGAGGCTACGAGATCACCTAGGGCCCCTCTATAATAACCTTTCTTGTTTTTTGATATCTCTAAGGAATTTACCTGTGGTGTCAAGTTTTCAATTGATGGAAAAAGGGTCATATGCATGTCCTGTAAAGTTGCAAAGTGGTGTAACTTTCATTATGTTCATCATGCAACTAAGCCAATAGTTCCAACCCATTCAAATGGGTAGGTGTACACTAGGAATCAATGAATAAGTGAAGAAAGTACTCAAATACACATAAGTCATAAAGTACATGCATGAATACAAAGTATACACATGAAAACACATAAGTCATAAAGTATACATTGGAATACACATTAGTCACAAAGTATACATGTAAGTTGTAACGTATACACTTGAATATGTGTAAGTCATAAGTCACAAGTCATGATCAACACCCATGCCTACAACATTCAAGATACAATTTACACAATACACATGATATCATCATTCAAGAATTTTTATCAAATATAGGATTTATAAAATGCCATGTAGTCATACAACAAATGACCCTAATACATAGTCATTTCCCACCAACGAAAGGAAATAGATCACATGTTGCCTTCGTGGTTAGCTAGATGGAGTTTCTATTGATTCTTTTGTCTTTCAAATGTGCCCACTAGTTCTCCTCTCTTCACTCATCTAGAGAAGTATATAGGTTAGTATATAGAAATTAAAAAATTTGGAGTGACATATAACAAAATAATAAAAAAATAATAATCATCACACTCTTCCACAATAGTAGCACATTGATGATCTGGAGTGACAAGCACCTATAGCAACCATCAAGATAGAAATTAAACTACATATAAGTATAATGAAAATTTTCAATAATAGACCATAGAAGAGCAAATATAATGCCAAGTTTACTAATCTATTGCATACCTATGCCAAAGGATTAGAACTGGCTATTGTTATAGCAACTCCATGGTTCATCATGCCACAAACATCACAATATACTTAGAATAGAAAATCTATATGATCATTAGTTTTTTATCACTTTCATTAGTTTCTTTGTTTAACTAAATATACTTGGAATAACAAATGTATATTATTATAAACAACCTAAATGGTAATGCAAACTAGAAAAGATGCTTATAATAACAAATCTATATTATTCTAAACAACCTAAATGATGATGACATGGTAATGAAAACTAGAAAAGATTCTTAGAATAACAAATCTATATTATTCTAAACAACCTAAATGATGAACCTTAGTAGATCAAGAAATTTAATTATTATGAACATTAATCAAAATAAGATGAACAATATCATACATGTCCCATACAACAAACAATTTTCTACTCAAGTGTGCCTAAAGGGTCATCTCTTACCTTCAGATTATCGAGTAATGCTTCATGATCAACACTACTAATTGTCCATAGTACCTTTATTTTTGGTTTAGCATGATGTTTCAATAACTTAACATTTGTTGTTATAACAAGGTATGAATACATGAGAATGGTTTTGTGTTTCTCATAATCTTCAAATGCATGTATGCCATTCATTCTAATCATATACATTCATAACCAAGTTTTTGCAACAACAACTAAACCTATAGGATACATGAACTCATCATCATTTGTCATCAATTGTGTTAGCTTCTTCTTTCCCTATACACATTGTGCCAACCAATAGTCTGATCCCTCTTCATTCCCCTGCAGTGCTACAATTGCATAGACATGTCCTAGTTGTACAAGATCTGAAAGATGGTTGTAGTCAAATGAATTTTCCATTTCATCTTCTAAAGAGGATTGTGCTATAGATAAAGGGGTTAGGTATTGTGGAATCCATGTATCTACCCACCCACTTGACTCCCATTGATCCCAATCACACCGAATATAATTCTAACAAAAACAAGCCAACTTTCATGTCTATATGGTCCATGCACCCGCATTTGAGCTTCAAAATGAATGCATCTTTGAAGATTCTCTAATTGTTTGAAATTCCAAATTGTCTCCCACTGTGCCCTCCTCAACCAACCAAAAGAACCCACACACTTGTGAATCAAGTGTCCCTCCTCATGATAATGCATAAGTACACCAATCAACAATAGAACGTGCATCATTAAATGTTGCACCACCTCTTATCTTCATTTGTTCCTTAACTAGAGCTCTCTTCACACATGCACCTGCGCCATCAAGCCCGCCTTTTCCATGACCAACTTCAAAAAATTCCAAATATGTGGTACACCCCTCTCTACATGCATCCCACTCAACCAATAAAACATGCGAGCATTCTTGAATTTTCCTATGAATTTATTTGACCAAATGATATGTCGACCCATTGCAATACCTTTTTCCTACAAGAACACAAAAAAAAATTCAAAACAATGTTGCGGGTATGTGCAGGATCATGATGGGCCAAAAAGTGGCAATATGATGGGTATGTGGCTAACAACTTTTTTTTTACCCAAAATTGATGAAATGAAAAGGGTTTTTAAAGGAGATTCTCAGCTTTCCACCAATATAAATTATGCTTTACTTTGAATTAAACAAGTAATTATTATTCATTTTCTATTCAAATTACGACTAAAGTCATGATTGATAGGTTGATTGAAAAACATCTATAGCTTTCAAACGATATAACATTTTTTGAATCCAAAACATGTGTCACATTCTATGCTTCGCATACTATAGGATTAAATAAAAGAAAAATGAATTTCATGAAGTTTTGACCAAGTTAAGGTGGTCGACATATGAGTTTTTATATTTTTTAAAAGTTGTAATAAAAATTCATAATTAATTATTTACTTGGGAAAAAATTACAAAAAAATATGCATCACATCGGACATGAGTCCTCTACTTATATCCAAAATATTATAAAAAAATATTATCATTTTATTGTGGTTAGGTGGTCAAACAACACCGCTTATTTTTTCCCCCGAAATTTAAGTACTATTGCATTGAAATTTCAAATTCTCACCAAATAGATTTTTTTTTTAAACAAACCTAGTAGTTTAGAAACTACATTCAATTTTCTATAGATTCTATTATTACATATTTTTGAAATAATATAGATAACTTATTCAAATTTTTACGTCAAGTTGCCTAACTCTATTTTTTTTGAATTTTTTGCCACTTAAGGGCCTATTTTTTCCATGATGATCTTGCACATACCCTTGCACAAACTCAGATGAATGAGACAAAAAATGGTGCTCCCTAATTATCTTCCTATCCTCTTTTGTACTATCAGAGGCATGTTTGTTATGTGGACAAAAATAAAAATTTGAATAGAATTGTAATATTGTGATTGTACCTCATTTTGTGGTTGCAATGTGTAATTTTTAGAGAATTCAACCATAGATATAATAATTCCAATCAAGAAAGAGTCCTTACACATCTTGAATTGTTGATCCAACCATTAGGACCTATGGTTATGCCTTGTATACTTGTAGAAAATATTTTTCTTAAAATAAAAAATAAAATCAACAATACTTACCTCTCTTGTAACCAACTTGCATCTAGAACCTTCACCTCCACTCTTCAATGTGTATTTGACTATCTCAAACCTTTTTTATCAACAATCTTGTTAGTAAAATCATGTTTGTTGCCCTCATGAAAACATGTTACAAACTACAATAAACAACCACATTGCAAACACCTTTCATTTAAATAATTATTTCTATAAAATAAGAAATCATCACCTCTAACACATAAAAATGAATCCAACAAGTCCTTGGATGACTTGGTAAGTTGCATTGCATGACACCCCTACAACATTTCATTAGTATTCATAGTATAACGAATATAGCATAATAATTGATGATACATTGAAAACTTAACATGGTATTTACAACATGTATTACAAATATTAATAGATACACAATAAAATGGCTTGCAAGACTCAAAAGCCCTTTGTGAGATTTGAAAATTTGAATGTGTTTCACAAAATTGTTTGTACAATATTGTTTGGCTACATTCCAAGAAATGTTTAGGATGCAGTGTGCGATCTTGATTACCAATTATTAACTTTAAAACATCATTTACATTTGGTGATACTCTAGAGTGAGAGTTCCAAAATTATTCAATTTGCATCTTTACATTATCGGTTAGCTTCTTATCAACATGTGGAAGCCTCCCACTAAAATCCCACGTATCATTTTGAAGAGGACTACCGAGTCTTCCTTTTCTTGAGAGTGCTCTATTCATTTTTTTACGATTTAGATTTAAATCAATACAATTTTGTTTCATTAAACGAGCCTTTCTTAAATGATGGCTTACTAGTGAGGTTGCGATTACTCTACGAGCAAATTTTTTTTTTTTTTCCTTACTAGTCTTTCCAATAGAAGTTAGAGCATTAAAACTATTTTTTACAATAATAATATTTTTTTTGACTTTTTGGTGACATAAATCTTCAATTTTCTTAATAATGGTCTCATTTTGTAAGACTTTAGCAATTGCACAAAAGTTGACATTGTTTGGTTAATGTCTTATCGAAAAAGTATTGATTGAACATATTGGTAGCCCACAACCAAACCATTCATGATGAATTTTTTCCATCAAGATTATCTATTATGTTCTCATCTATTTCAAGTAACCATTTAGGGGTTCTCATGTAATTAGGTGATACATAAGGTTCATTTTCAACATTTTCAATGTTATTAATATTTTCATTTCCAATATTTTCAATGCTACCAAAATTTTTAATAATGATTCCAACATTTTCAATATTATGAACATTTTCATTTTCATTTTCAATACCAATTTCAACATCTTCTATATCAATTCCAACATTTTCAATTTTAATTTCAATATTTTCATTTTTAATTTCAACATTTTCAATTTCAATATGATGTTCAATATTTTTAAATTCTATCTCATCTTCACTTGAATTAACATTTAATGGTGGAGAAGAAGCCTCAACATGAGTATTTTCCATATGTTGTCTTTTTTTCCTATGAATTTCGCTATCTTTTGTTCTATATGCTTCAATTTGATCCATTGTTAGTTTTCCCTGTCCTTTTCTCTTACAATGACTATTGCTCCCCATTGCACAAACAAAAAAGAGCACACAAATGATTGTAAAGGTTAAAAAGGTGTAAAAGAATCTCCCCAAAAGCTAAAATTTGTCTGATATAAACAAAAAGCACAAGATTTCAATGACACAAAGAATGAGGGGGCCATTGGAATGCTCAAAACGGTCCCCTTTTTTTTTATATATAATTCACTAAACAAATATTCGTTTTTAACAGATATCCATTTGAAATGGATATCTATTTTGTTTTGTACAATTCTAAACCTTTAAAAACCGAAATGAATATTTGTTTCCTTTAGTTTTAAAAAAACTAAACTTCATGAGATGTTTTATGAATTAATAGTATAATATTATTAATAATAGCATAATATTATTAATATATTATGTTTGATATATTTTATATTATAAATTAAATATATTATATATTATGATATATATATTTATCATATATTAAAATATTAAATTAATATATTATATATATTTATATATAATATATTATATATATTTATATATAATATAATATATATATATTATATTATATATTAATATCTCTCTTGGGTCTCTCCCACTCCCTCTCTACCTCTCTCTCTCAGGTCTCTCTCTCTTCCTCTCTCTCACTCTCCATCTCCCTCTTAGCTCTCTCTCTCTCTCTCGTCTCTCTCTCTCTCAAGTCTCTCTCTCTCTGGTCTTTGCCTCCCTCTATCCCTCTCAAACCCCTCATCCCTTCCAAACCCCTCTATAATATATTTATTACATAATAATATATTATATAATATATGTATATTTATTTATATAATATATATATATATATATTTATATAATATATATATATTTATATAATATATTATACATTAATATTATTATTATTAAGATATATATTATATAGTATATAGTATATAAATTATATTATGTATTAATATGTATGCATAGGGGAAGCTTCAAATCCTATATGTAACTAGCAATCGCACCTTGGTGTGCAATGGGTACACCGAAGAGGTGTGGAAGGTTAATTATGGAAAAAATGGTCCTTTTTTTGCATACATTTATGTAATACATGAGATTTAATGGTAGATCATTTAGCAATTATGCATTCACTTACAAGGATTGAAACACAACTGAAACAAAACCTTTGAGTTAGGAAGGTATTTAGGCTTCATTATCAATAAGCTACTATTTTCACATTTATTAAAATTACAATCTCTGCACAAATTATATTGAAATTTTGAAAATGGTAAAATCACTGTAACAAATACAAAAGTTATAGAAATGGTTCAGATTATCATTAGAAGCAATATGACTGTTGTGTTTTCATCATTATACTGTCATTCAAAGTCTACAATTTGCAACAATCTATTCAAACCATATCCACCCAATTTTAACTAAATTGACTATTTGAGGCCCATTTTCTACTGCTCGTGAAAATAAGAATCACAGTAACTTATTTAGGTTACACATTGGATTTTGTAGGGAATAAATTTTAATTACTTTTTCAATATAATTTGGGGCTTAACAACCCATGTACAACCTAATATATTATATTGCTAAAGAGATTATATATGTAATAATCTTTTTGCATATGGTTGTGCACTACATAAGATGAATCGGTAGCTCATTTAGGATTTTTTTTTTTTTTTGCAACAAATGTTTCAATGGAGAAGTGATGACTTAAAATCAACTATAAATCCACTTACATTATGTGTAATGACATTGATAGGGAAAAGAGACTCAAGCAAAAGTCCTTTTGAAAAGGTATAGAATGTAACTTAAAGGCACCATTGACCCAACATATCTTGACAAGAATTAGCATGGAATTTGTGGTAACTTGAATCATTACAATATCTTACAAACATGTTTCTAAATAAAATAAATCAAACAAGATAAAATAGCTACACACAATAGTCAGAAAAACTAAATAAAATTGTTAAATGACTTGTATCAATAAATAGTAACAAATGTATCAATACATTTGTTACTATTCATTGATACAAGTCATTTAACAATTTTATTCAATACCTGGGACTATTCTATTAATTACTATAGGTTATGGTGGAATACCACATAGAATATTGTCGATTTAATTAATGGTCTTCATATATTAAAGTATGTTGGTGAAAACTTTATGTTTTTGATTGATAATGGTTGGACTTTGGTTATTTTGTTAAATTTTGGCCTACATGCTAAATTTGATGTTGTTTGTTGGTTTGATGGTGGTGGTGTTTCCCACCTCTCTTTGCTCCTTTTTGGTTTGTATATGTAACTATGGGATTAGGGCCCTTCCCTGCTTATCTAATAAAAAACAAATGTATCAATACAAAAATGACAATTTTCAAAGGAAAACAAGGAAATTTAAAGAGGTGAAGTTTCTTTCTCTACTAAAAGTTATAAAATATACAATCTGGATGAGACATTATAAATTCCAAAACTTGATCTCAGTCTAGTGGAAAACTACCAACCATTAAAAAGTAATAAAATAAATTCCAAAACTTGATCTCAGTCTAGTGGAAAACTACCAACCATTAAAAAGTAATAAAAGCTAAAACATTGGCTTAAGGAGACCAGGTGTCAAAGAAAAGAAATGAGAAGAGGATAAAACATTTGAAATTTTCATAACACCTATCATATTGGATGGAACATGTGTCAACCAAAAAATAATTATAATTTTTTTGTAGCAAAATGCAAAGAAGACGAGGGAAATAAATTTATGCACCTTTGTTCTGTTGTAGCTGCTTTTTGTTTGGTTAGTCATTTGCTAATTCCATAGCAAATATAGGGCTTAATCCTGAAAGAGGACACGTAAGTGGATGGAATTTGGATGCATGGCATACAGGTGGAACACTAGTGGCAAGATAACATGACATACAAGTGGAACCAACCACCTGTATTGAGACTTGCCTTTTTCATCCCTAGCATGATGTCCCATGATCTCATAGACTAGTTTTGGGATAGGTGTAAACAAACAAGATCCCACCAAATTTCAAATTAATTTAACAATGCTTTCAGCTTTTCTGCCAACCTGAAATTGCTCTATTCTTAAATTTGAAACTGGGACTAGATCACCAACTCTAATGTTCTCTATTACTTGGTGGTTATGGCATCACAAAGGAGAATATTGAACAAAGAGACAAAAAACAGGTGTTTTTTTATGTATTATTGTTCGTGTAGACACAAAACAATACAATGAAGAAGATTCTCAAGAGGTATGGCTTTCACTTTTGCTCTATTATCTATAAGTGTTTAACTTTTATGGTATAGTTACACTAAATGCACACTGAATTCTGAGAACTTCCTGCATCATTCCTGGCCTTCACATGTAACACCACATCGATACCCAAAGAGCTTTTGGTGGGTATTTTTAACACTTCAAGCAAAGTAGCATTTTTTTGGCTGCATAGAAAGTTTATCTAGAAAACTTGCACCCTAAATACCATATATTCAATGTCGACAACTTCAAATAACACAAATCTTTAGACAACGGAGAGGCAAAAACCAGAAAAATTAATTCAACAAGCCATACATCTCTTCACAGCCAATTCCAAATCAATCTCTTTGTTTCACTCCTCCCCAAATGTTTCTATCACAAAGAAATTATGTATTCCCTAACTATGCATCTACTTGCAAAAAACCTAATCTTAAAAAAAAATGCTATTTATCCACATCCAAATTTAGAACAGCTCATTTGTGTCCCTTCTACCCACATGGATATATCACAAAAAATATGTGCACACTCTAGTAATGTGTATAC
>VDFB02370866.1:0-71099 GCA_007258455.2 Sequoia sempervirens
TAGCTATGAGGCTATGTTAGGTAGCCATGTACAAATGCAATGCAATCTCTCATAAATGGAGAAAAGGAGAAAACTCAGTGGGAAAAAACTCCCCTCCAAAAGAGAGAAAAGATACAATAATGATCTCCATAAAAAATGAGAGGACAAAATGCCATTCGAGAAAAAAGACCCTCCATAAGAGAGATAGAGAAGATACCATTCAGCTTAATGAGATAACCTACTACAAAGAAACACTAATTTGGTTACTCAACTTAGATACATGTTTTGGGTTGTGTATATATGAGAACAACCTAAAGGCGATATTTGCAATGCATTTATTGAGAGGATCTGCTTCTACCTAGTGGTGCCAAAAGAAGTGGAAGCACCATGTCACTTTAGATTCCATCACATGGGAGATATTTTTAGAGTGTTTTTGTGGACACTAGAAATGGATGCTTCACTTCCTTGTCCACAAAATGGATACAAGGAGAGGGATCCAATTTCACAATGCTCACATTCAAGAATACCTTAGAGATCTCAACCCGATGAAGGATGTGAGAGATATAACTATAAGATATCCTTGGAGATGATTGAGACAAGAAATGGCCTCACCACCAAGTGTAAACTTCAAAAAGACAATATGTTGGAAACACAGTGTGATATGCAAACTTGAACTCAATGGCTTCAAAATGTAAGAAGAATAAAACAAAAAACTATGAAACAGTAAGTGTGCACCTAGAAAATTGTTGGAGAGGGAATTGAGCTCTGGAATCCTGAAAATGATAATTTTTAAAATTGGTGGGACTCATTCACCATTCTGGGTGAATCAGTCCCAATTCTGGAAAACTGCACCGAAGCCTGTTTTAGCCAAATGGGTAACCAAATCTTCATAAATCTTTGAAAAAAATCCTATTGTGGGACTCATTCACCACTAATGGCAAATGAGTTCAGTTTTTCTTTTCTGGAAATTCAAAGTCTAGATCTGCTCCTCTTAGTCTGCTTAATTTGTTACTCTAGGTGTTTAGATCCAAAACCCTAATTTTTGGGACTGTAAGTGACTTTTGTGAAGATTTTGACATAGCAAATAGGGAGATTACTCCAACAAGCTTGAAACCTATTATTCAATCATCTCCAAGCCTTCAAATCACCTAGATTTGTAATCACACAAAGAGAGAGAGAGAGAGAGAGAGAGAGAGAGAGAGAGATGTTAGGGAATGGGGGTTTGCCTTGGTCAAACCCCATTTAGGTAATTAAACCAAATGATGAAATAAGATGATGAAAAATGAACATGAATTAATGTAATTAGAACCTTGATGTGATGATGTATCTTGAGTTGTTGCAACAATTGATGAAGAATCTTGCTCTTGAATGCCTTAGAATTGATCTTGAAAGTTATCTTGATGACCTTGTGAATACTTGAAGTGCTTAAAATCCATGCTTGCTTGACTTGACAACATGAATGAATGATGGATGGATGATGAATGGATGAAATAATGATTTAGAATCTTCTTTATATAGGAAATCCACTC
The DNA here is from genome assembly GCA_007258455.2 of Sequoia sempervirens. Lineage (NCBI taxonomy): Eukaryota > Viridiplantae > Streptophyta > Pinopsida > Cupressales > Cupressaceae > Sequoia > Sequoia sempervirens. The sequence continues at coordinate 1,509 of VDFB02370866.1, forward strand.
GCATGACTGTTAATTTGATCCCCAAGGCCAACATTGAAGAAAATTAAACTTAAAACCCATTTTTTCCCACTCAAACTTTGGAAGTAGCTCAAATGGGACTCATTCGCCATCCTGGGCGAATGAGTCCCACCTAGATGGGACTAGTGATAACTTCAAGAAACCCCCCTCAAGAAAAGATATAAAATCCTTGTAAATCTTTCATTTTTTTAAGAAAAAATATTAATTTCTATTAGTGAATATTTTCTTTTTTCAAAAAAAGCTATTAATTTGATTCACAATTTTTTTAGATTACTAAAATTTTGTATAAACTTTTGGTGAATCTTGGAAAATAATAGGAAGATGCATTAATTATGATGGCGAATCTATCTAATCTAAAAATAATTCTCATGGAAAAGTAGGGGCCCAAGGGTGAAAATTATCAATGGGTTGAACAATTAGACTATAATATTTACTTTCCACCATTGTTTTAATATATAATATAATGGCTCTCATTGTATTCTACAATGTAAAATCTACCCATGATCTATAATTCTCATGGGGATCAAAATTGCTTTTATATAATTGATCTAATTACCCTCATTGTACTCTATAAGATAAAATTTATCCACAATCTATAATGCTCATGAGACCCAAAATTATGGGACCCATGAGCATTACAGATCATGGGTACATTTTACCTCATGGAATACAAGAAGGGCCATTATATTATATTATAAATCAATGGTGGAAACTAAAGATTAGAAATATGGTCCTAAAACAACTAATAATTATGATATACTATTGGTGAATTAATATAGATTTCTACTATAATTTATAAAATTTAGGCAAATATGATCTAATCATGTATTGAATATTGTGGCGAGTTTTTGAGTTAAAATTTTTACTAAAATAAATCATTTGGTGATTTAAATCAGACTATAACAAAACTTGTAAAAATGTGGCGATTCAAGTCACATTGTAGCTTGAACTATTAGCCAATTTTGGATTCCCCAATTTCAACTATTAGCCAATTAGTGAATATTAGCCACTAAAAAAATCACTAGATGGGCCTCATTTTCCGAAGGTGGCAAATGGGTCCCACAAGGGCCATTTTGCTAGTTGAAGTATCAAGAAATGCATAAGTTGAGTCTATATGTTTATCTATTCAAATTTTTTTATCAAAATATGCCTTGGGATGCATGATATGGGGTCATAGGGGACTATTAATGATGATATAAGGGTTGTAAATGCAATAGGGCCCAAGATTCAATGTGAAAGTGTGAATAAATACACTTTACAACACTAAATTAAGGAAAAATTAGGTCTATTTAGCTTAGAAGGGTCCTAAATCCCATGTGAAGGTGTAAAAAACATTACAGCACTAGATTGAGTCCACTTGATTTACAAGCCTCTTAAATTTAATGTGAGAATTTCAATAAACATATTTTACAACATTAAATTAGGGTAGAGTTAGGTTAATTTAGCTTAAAAAGGGCCCAAGACCAAATGTGAATATGTTATCCACATTACAATCATTAAATCAAGGCAACATTTAGCCAAAATTGCAAGGAGGGCCCAAACAAGACAAAAAAAGTAGAAGGGTTACTTTTTCAATGACCACAACTTCAAAACCCGATATATTTTAGATTACTTTGGATAGAGACGTATAGACGAGTTTCATGACATATAACAAAGGGTCCATATGGTGGCTCAATATTAGAGTCAATTTTTGGAGCTCTTGTAGTATGTTGATTGCATTTAGGATGAGAAATCACTCATAAAAAAATTATTAGGGGCTTGAACTCCAATCTTTCAAGACCAATATGAATGGTCAACCCCAGACACCTCATAGTCATGGTGGACAAGGCCCTTATTGTAAAGGAGGCTCATAGGAGGTCCCAAGAGGCAAGAGAGTGATTTTCTGATTGTAATTAGGATCAATAGGGATATGAGTCATGTAGACCTCCCCACCCTATGAAAGGAGGATTTAGAGCTCTCGTGGGGGTTCAAGGAGCATCTTAGCAGCAATAGGGATGGAGTTCTCAACCAAAACAGGGACCTTAAGGTGTTCACAATCTCCTCATCGCCTCTCTCTAAAGGGAAGGAAATTGCACATTTGGCTTCCATAGTCTTTTGAATCATACAAACAAATATATGCCAAACCTGATGGATCATCAACTTTGCACCACGAAAAATTATGCGATTCATTTCCAACCAAATTGTCCAAAGGACAAAAGCAATACCAATGCACCACACAATCTAGAGAAATGAAGCATGAGTCAGAGGTCTCCCCAAACTACTTCATAAATCAACTAGACAAGAGGCATGAACACAAGGGTGTCTCCAAATACCTCACCAAAAATTCCAAAGAAGCATAGAGAAGGGACACCAAAAGAATAGGTGAGATGAGTCCTCCTCACTATAGCCATAGTACACAAACAAAAGGGCTCTATAAACCTCTCTTTTGAAGATTATCCTGGAAGTTAAGCATGTGTTCCAAGCTAAAGTCCATAGGAAATAATTACACTTAGGCTAGGAAAATTTATTCCAAATATGTTTCCACCAAGGAATTTCCATCACACCATACTATTGAAAGATCAACTCCTGGTAACCACTAGCCATTATGAACACCCCCTTAGGATATGGATTCCAGGCCAAAATATCCCACTCCTTGAGAGAGTTGCACTCTCTACCTACAATAATTTTCCTAAGCTCCATGTGATCCACTTCTCAGCCACCAATAGGCCACTCACTCGAATCCTTCCATCTAGACACTTCCACATGCTCACAAATATAGGAAGTCTTGAAATCCACCACCCATGACCAGCCAACCCCTAGAAACTGCTGACATAGATTTTGCAAATGGGGATACTTACACTTGCTTAGAGGGAACCCATCACAAGATTCAAACCAGAAGAGAGCCTTAGCCCCTATTACAAATCCAAAATAATTTATCCTTGATCAACTTAGCTTCTTTTTTAAGTGTGCTCCAAATCATGGAACCTTTCTCCAAAAGTGGAAACCGAGAAACCTCAACCTTAGGAACACCTCTCAAATACTTTATAATCTTGGCCCAAACATGGTCCTACTCAGTTCACCATCTCTAGTACAATTTAGCAAACAAGGACAAAGAAGTCAAAGTGGACTGTTGAAGCCCAAGACCACCAAGATGTTTAGGCATGCAGATAATATCCCACTTCACCAAACTCCACTTTGAAGAAGACAAACAGCCAGCCCATAAAAATTGTCTGGCTAGAGAGTCTAGATCCTTAATAAAAACAATAGGGGCCACTTGAAGCATACACCTATAATTGGGAAGAGCCTGCATCACCAACTTAAGAAGTTGAAACCAGCTAGCGAAGGAAAGCCACATGAGATTCCAATGGTTAACCCTCATACAAAACTTATCTTAAAAAAAATCCATAAACCCCCAAGTAGAACACCAGTAGAAATAGGAATACCAAGATATGTCAAAGGAAAATGACCAATTTGAAATCTCATAATACAAAAAATCCACTATTGAATGAGCACGGGAGTATTAAAGAAAAAATGGAAGATTTATCCTCATTAATCAATTGAATTGAAGTAGCAAGATAGATATCTAGATCCCTACGTAGGTTATTAACCTCATAGACCTTGACCATGCCTATCAATACAGTATCATCAACAAATTACAGGTGAGACTGAGGAGACAAGCCATTACCCCAAACCCACCCTTGGATCAAACCTTGTTCAACATGCCTCTTAATAAGCCTTCCTAGACCTTTATCTAGAAGAATAAAAAGATAAGGAGAGAGAGGATCCCCCTGAAAAAGCCCTCTAGAAGCTCCTATTTGAGTGTAAAATAGGGTTCATCAAAGTGAAATTAATCAAGATAATCAACCACTAAGTTTTTCCACATAAAACATGCAATTATGAGAGCCAAAATTTGCAAATAACAATCATAAACTAACCCTAACTATTATAGCAACTATAAGGGGAGTTTTTAGAGCTTAAAATGATGTGTACCTTGTTGTAAGAAGCTTGTTTTTAGGGCACAAAGGACACATTCTCTTTTAGTGTCGAATGGCTCCTTGCTAGGATTTCTAAAACTGAGATCTGGGTTATTTTCCTTGATGTTTGCACTCTCAGATCCTCAATTGTTAGCTCTCGAAAACCTATAATAATTTTTTTAGTTCAATTATTTGTTCTTGCACTATAAAGGTTAGTCTTGCAACTTGACAACTTTGACAATTTTTCTCTAAACTTCTTCTCCACTTGATCTTCAACTTGTAATCTGCAAACCCACACTCAAGAGGAAAAAAACTTGTTGATTGTTAGTAACTAGGGGTTTTTCTAATTCATACCCCATTTAGGTAATTAAACCAAATGATAAACTAATGAAATTGAAGCATGAACAAGAAATGATGTAATGTTGATACCTTGGAAGTTGTCTTGGAAGATAAATCTACAATCTAATATGTAGTGGCCATGAAGAATGTAGATCTTAATCTCAAGTAAGATGTGAACAATGCTTGCAAGTAGATCTTCAATGATACATTCGCTATCTTACCAAATTTATCCTCCTGAAAACTTTGAGAAGGCACCTCAACGTAATGCTTTTTGTAAATGCTTTTGTAATTTTATGTATAAAAAAAAAAATGGGATTTTTCTTTGTTCATGTAAGGTCTTCTTCTTAGGGAGAATTGTTCCTAATGTCTCCAAGAGAGGACAAATCAAGGGTGTCAAATTGTCACTCATGGGATGCCTCATTCGCATTATGCCATGAAGGGAGATCTACCCTCTTGGAGGACATCAAACCCAGTGAAACCACCAAGAAAAGGACACAACACAAGAAAAAAGAAAAATCATGCCATGAAATATGCCAAAAGATGCCATCAATGTATGCCCCCACTTTAAGGAGATTGCAACATCATTACTATGAGGAATTGCTTTAAAGTAGCCAATGTTTAATCTTAAGACATTAGACATTTCCTTGAAAAACCCTGGCCAAGTCATATATTTCTGAAATAAGTTGTGTCATGAAATAGGAAGGAAGGGTTTCCCCCACAAATACATAAGGGATCCACGGATTCGGGGTCAGTATGTCTTTGCTACAATATTGTCATAGAGCACAGAACTGTCATCATTCCCCAAATACTCATAAAACTTGAAGAATGACACAAAGAGAGCAAAAACAAAGAATAAATCCTTTCAGGTCAACATGGAAGAGACCTAAATGTCTTGACGCCTTGTGTCATCCCCAAAAGGAAAACAAAAGACAAATGAAAAAATAAAAGAAAATCTTTTGGGTCAACATGGAAGAGACATAAATGTCTCAATGCCTTGTGTCATCCCTAAAAGGAAAACACAAGACAAATGAAAAAGATAAAAGAAAATATTTTGGCTCAACATAGAAGAGACATAAATGTCCCAACCCCTTGTGTCATCCCCTAAAGGAAAGCACAAGAAAAATGGAAAAGATAAAAGAGAAAAGCTTTTGGGTCAAGATGGAAGAGACATAAATGTCTCGATGCCTTGCGTCATCCCCAAAAGGAAATCACAAGATAAATGAAATGATTACAACATATAGAAGAACGTAGGTACATATAGAGGAATGCACATAAAGAGGGAGAGATACATCAAATGAAAAAACACAGGGGATCACATTACACACATGCAATCACATAAAGAAAACATGAAAATACAAAAGACTAGTACTTAAGGCAAATGTGATTCAACCTAAAGCAAGTTGTTTGCATCCCAATCTTGATTTGAATAAACGGAAGGCAGATAACTACCCAAAGGGACAACGGAAAGTGTTGAACTAGGGGAAGCACCAAGTTCAATACTCTTTTTAGGATATTTTTCATTTAAATTCATTGAAGATGAAAAAAGTGTATTCAACTTATTATGCACTTCTTCATCAATCTTTGTAATGTCAATGTCATCATCTAAATTAATCACAATAGGACATTGAAAGACAATGTCTGTGAAATGTTCTTGTTTATGTCGTGGTGAGGGTATAGAGTCCTCATGTATTGCTTCAGGTATGTTCAGATTTTGATTTTATATGGCATTCTTGTCTTCTTGAGTTTGTAACCTACAAGCAATAGCATGATGTCTACGCCTATGCTCTCTAGCACTTTGATTTCATTTCAATTTGTCTTCAATTTGTGTTTGTGTAAGAGCGGGTTTTTTAATCATAGGTTCCTTCTATTCCTTGGGAGGAATAGAAGAAACAATAGTAGGTTGTTCAACCGATTTCTCTTTGACTTTGTAAAATTGTTTGATTGTAGGAGCGATAATGAGATTGTTTTGATTATCTTGCGGTCTCTTCTAAGAAATGGTAGGAGGTTTTGCTATGGGTTGTTCTTGGATGTTCGAAACGGTTTTCGAAAGGATAGGTGTTTTATTTGTAGGTTGAGGCATGTTTCAAAGGGATAATTCTGCTATTTTCTTTTCCTTGAAATTTTGATATGATATGAAAAATAAATCCTCAAAAGTCTTGATAGGTTCCATAGGTTCGGCCCGAAAGAAATCTAATGAAAAACTCCCTTGAGCCGACATAGGATTAAATCCACTATGATGCACAATAAAGATATCATTTACAAATGGAAACTTTATACATTTATTTACAAATTAAGGGACGACATTCATGGAGCAAATCCATGCATAGCCTAGTTTCACACAAAATTGGTCCAACTGAGGGATGATGGAAAATGAGACAGTTAGCATTTTCGATCCAACTTTTAAAGGGAGATCTATTGAGCCTATTGTAGGGAAAGCAAACTAATTATGCGTCTTGATCCATGCTTTTGGTTTTTCATATATGTCTTGATATAGTTCATGCACATATAAGAATTCTTCAGTGATCACATTCTCTCCACATACAGGATCAATTAATATCCCATTAGTGGACTTATCATTGATTTGGCCAACTATGTAAAGAGGACCAGCAAGTGCACATTTAAGTATGTCATTTTGTGAGAAATCAATATCAAAAGGCTTTTTAGTTGAGCCCTTAGGAGTTCTAGCTTCGATAAATGCTACCACAGTATATGCGGGACGTTGTTCAATAGTATCCATATTGTCATCATCTATGTCAACATTCATCACATCATTCCTAGTTTCACTAGCTTTAACAAATGAAATAGTGTGCTTAGGCATGGGATTTATAAATATTTGCAATTTTTTGTTAGGAGGACCTACAGACTTATTACCTTGATCATTCACACCTCCAATTTGAAGTTGGTTATTATCAATAAGGTCTTGCACGAGATGTTTAAGATGCTTACACTATTTTGTAACATGCTCATTGTGTTGATGGTAATGACAATAAGTATTTTTTCAAAAGCCTTTAGGCAATGGTATATTAGGGTCACACTCTCTAACAAGAGGTAATGTAAGCATGTTCTTGTCAATAAATTGCAACATGATATTATGAAGGGTGTCAGGTAAAGGAGTGAACTCTCTCTCCCATTCCCCAAAAGGAGTTATCATCTTTATAGCAGCCACTTGATTATTAGTTTGTTGACTTGTTTGAGGGGATTTTAGTTGTAAGAATACCTTAATCTATTTCTTGAAAGGTTGATAATTGTTCTGGGTTGTTGATTTGGGTTTTTTAGTACGACTAGGGGGATTTTTTACATCAAGTCCGCAAGTCGAATTCTGATAATCTTGAAGGGTTGTACATAACTATGTGAAAGATGGAAATCTCAACATTTCAAGTTTTCTTTGTAGTTTATCCTGTAAGTTGACAATAAACATTCGTTGAAGGTAGGCATTAAGAATCTTAATGTTCACTTATGAATAAAGTGTTTGGTATCTTTCTATGAAATCAATCACTTTCTCATCTTCTTTTTGCTTGCATGCCATTAAATCAGCAAGGGTCATCTTAGGGCCCATGTGAATATGGAAGTGGTTATAAAAGGAATCAATGAGTTCATTTAATGAACCAATTGAATTTTTCATTAAGGAAGAGAAACCATTCTAAGCATTATCTTTCAAGGACCTAGGGAATGGATTAGCCAAAAGTTTATGCTCAAAGATGAAACCACTACACAAGGAAACGTGAAAGCAAAAACATGGCTAACAAGATCTCCTTTCCCACAATATTTCTCAAATCAAGGGACTTCTATACCTTGTGGCATTTTTGCTCTTAATATGTCAAAAGATAGTGGGTTGGATTTGATGTAAATTACAAAGGTTGATTGTTGTTTTGTTGTAATATTGCCACTTATTGTTGGAGGGATGTCATAGTTTTCAAAAGGGAGTTAAGGATAGGATCATTTTGGTTGAAAGGTTGAGCGGAATAAGGTGGAGAGGTGTATGTATGTGTAGGGCTATTGAATTGAAGGTTGGTGAAGATGGATTATTGAGGAGTTATTGTGTTTGAATGGACAAGGCTAGAAGTATTTCCTATGGGAATTTACCTATGGAAGTGTACACAGTGCTAGTAGGTATGATTGTTGTGGTTCGTTGAATGGTTGCAGTAGGTTGCAAGGTTGTTGTAGGTTGAAAGATTGTTGTAGGTTGAAAGGTTGTTGTAGGTTGAAAGGTTGTTGTGGGTTGTGTACTAATGTACATGTAGGAATGGATATTGGTACTGTGGAGGATGGAATTGGAATTCCACCTTAGCTTTGAGTAGACTACAAAGCTTGAGTAGAACTAGGGATGGTAGGGATGGTGTTGGTAACATTAATCAGATTGGTTGTAGGAGGGGAAGTCGTGGGAAATGAAGTATGCAAACTATGAGTTGTGGAGGGTTGATTATAAACACTATCAGAAAGAGAGTTAGAAAACCCAAGATCCACAGTGAGTGAGATATCGCGAGATGACATGAGCCTCGAAATAAATCTTATAATAATATTTCTAATAGGACACCAAGTTGTAATGCTCATGCAAGTTATACAAATCTAGTGTGAAAACCCTAAATTGAAAGAGGCAATGCAACAACCTAGAATGAAATGCATTTTTTTAGATTCTAAGCAATACAATTTACTGATTACACAATGCAATAAACCAAAAATAAAATGTTGTAAATGTAAATTGATTCTCGACAATGCATTGAAATGAAGCAATTTAAGCTAAATGCAATGAATTTGATGAAACAACAAATCAAGAAACTAAAACAAGAAAGTAATAGCAGTAAACAAAAGCCTAAAATTGAGATTTTAATTTCTAGAAAATGCAGATCAGTAGCTAATAGTGACTCATTCACCAGTAAGGGCGAATGGGTCTTGGCTAGGTTTTTTTGAGATGTTTCCATTGATTTCAAGGTGATTTTTAATGCTTTTTTAGATGCCATAAGGTGTATATTTAACCTAATCAAGGACTCATTCACCAGTAACAGTGAATGGGTCTTGGTTTAGTATTTTAAAATTATTTTCTAATGATTTTCAAGCTTTCAATAATGTCTTTTAGTTCCAACTCTGAGGCATTAATATTTAGTTTCAAATTTTCTAGAAATGCAATGTGAAAATGCAATGAAAAGATGAATGCAGACCTAGGTTGAAATTCAATTTTATTTTGATTTTCAAATGCAAATAAATGAGATCTAAATGATATGCATAATGATTGATTTATTTTTTATTTTTCAGATTTGGAGAGATGCAAAACAATGCAAATCTAAACGCTAAATGAGATGCAATTTTTAATGCACTGCAAGAAACCGTAAATGAGATCTTAATTTGATGCAAATGAGATGCAAATGAGTAAAAGATCTAATCTAGGATGCAAAGAGAGACATCAAAATAAGAAAATTGCAATATTCAATAGGTCGGGTTCACCATTAATGTTTGGGTGTAAAATAGGGTTCATCAAAGTGAAATTAATCAAACCACTAAGTTTTTCCACACAAAACATGTAATTATGAGAGACAAAATATGCAAATAATAATTGGAAACTAACCCTAACTGTTATAGAAACTACGAGGGGAGTTTTTAGAGCTTAAAATGATGTGTACCTTGCTACAAAAAGCCTATTTTTAGGGCACAAAGGACTCATTCGCCTTTAGGGGCGAATGGGTCCCTGTTAGGGTTTCTAAAACTGAGATCTGGGTTATTTTCCTTGATTTCTACACTCTCAAATCCTCATTTTTCTTCTTTTGAAAGCATGTAATAAATTTTGTAGCTTCAATTCCTTGTTCTTGCATTATAAAGGTCAATCTCACAACTTGACAATTTTGACATTTTTGCTCTAAACTTCTTCTCCACTTGATCTTCAACTTGTAAATCTATAGAAACACACTCAAGAGGAGAAAAAATCATTGATTGTTAGTGAATAGGGGTTTTCCTAATTCAAACCCCATTTAGGTAATTAAACCAAATGATGAAATAATGAAATTGGAGCATGAACATGAAATGATGTAATATTGATACCTTGGAAGTTGTCTTGGAAGATAAATTTGCAATATAACATGTAGTGGCCATGAAGAATTTAGATCTTAATCTCAAGTAAGATGTGAACAATGCTTGCAAGTAGATCTTCAATTCTACATTCACTATCTTAACTCAACATGTAGGAATGCACTATGCCTAAGACATGATGAAATGATCTTTAATTGTTACAATAAACTCTTGATATTCTACCTTGAAATGCCTTTAAAAATTCTCTTGTGAACTCTTGTGTAAGTTATCATGTGATAACTTGAACTTGCTAGATTTTGTTAGGAGAATCAATGTGAATTAACCCCATATTTATACTAAATCAATTTATTAACCCTAAAATTCAAACAATTCAAGCCAACACCAAATTTGGAAATAAACATTATTAGAATCCCACCAGAATCAAATTCAAATGGGTACATCCTCATTAAGGTAGGGCCCATTCGCCACCTAAGGTGAATGGGTCTTGGAACAACCAAGACCTTGCCTTCGAGGAGTGAAAGAACATAAAAAACCCATGTAGAATATGCAAAAAAAGGGGGTTCCTATAGAGGGAGGACCCATTCACCACCTAGGGAAAATGGGTCCTAGCACCAATTTCTAGGACCTCAAATTTTCCCAATTAAATGTTATGTAATTTGAATTGTGGGTTTTGGGATAGATCTTCAAGAGGTGTCACAAATAAGGTTTAAATTTGAATTAAAGGGGTTAATTAACTCTAATTATCCATAATTAATTAATGATACCTTAGATAAATGTGAAATTGTGCTACAACACTTAAAAGAGGGTACAAATTATGTACATTTTATTAAAGAGGGGCCCAAGATCAATGTGAATGTGTTACAACACATTACAACATTAAACCTAGGTAAAATTACGTTAATTCAATGACAATTATTCCTAAATCAAGTAAGGAAAAGGGATACTTTTTTTGTTCTTAAAGCTCTAAATAAAGAAGATGGTTCTCCATTAACCAACACTGATTGGCCTAGATATTAGCTTATGTTCTATCATTTTCATGCATACCTTTTGTAGACACTGGAAAATGTTTTGAATGGTATCATACACTCGAATCGGGTATACTAATATCATTTCCTCTTAGAACCCATCCTCTTTTTGCTTAATTAATTAAATTATCCTAGCTATTTAATTAATTTTATCATTTGCATCTATTAACCTAACGCATCTAATCGGGTTAATTCCCCCTTATCATATTAACATTTCATCTCATTAAATTAAATAAATTAAACTATTTAATTTAATTCCCTAAGTCTTCTTATTTAATTAAATAACCCTAAGTTATTTAATTAAATGTCATTTCACCCTCCCCATTTCATTAAATCATTTAATTTAATAAAAGTCACTTTATTCCTCCAAATCCCCTAATTTCATGAGTAAACCCTTTTTTAATTAGCAATTATCTAACTAATCTAATTCCCTCCCACATGCAAGGAAATATTCTAAGGGAATATTCCTCCTTTGCACATTCCTCCAAAAGGGGAATATTCCCATGGAATATTCCCTCCCCTTTTACACAATTAAACTTTGTTTTAATTTGCAAAATATCCTTTTCTCTCTCCTCCAATCATTTGAAAAAGGGATATTCTCTCACAGCTTCATGTGCAAGTTAGCTTGTGACTTCCTGTGCAAGTTAACTTTTGACCTCTTGTACAGGTCAAAAGTGTGCTTGTTTGGAAGGAATGAGAGCCCTTGATTAAATATCATCTTGCATTCTCACCCGTTGATGAGAATTCATGATCCATGCCTCTTCCTTCTTTCATCATTGACAGTTGATTGATCTTTTTTTATCTCAACCCTTCATTTCTCATTTGCTCTCCTATAAATAGAACACTATTTGGAAACAAATGGATCCATATTTTTCAAATCAAACTTATATTGTTGAAATCACCCACACTCACACTCATATTTAGCACACATTTAGCATATTTTAGTTTAAATTAGTTACATAATAGCTTAGTTTCCATTAATGGATTTCATGCATCCATTTAGCTAAATTAGATAAATAGGGTTTGAATATTTTTAGTTTAAATCTTGTTTAGATTATCTTTGCAATTGCATATCTATATCTTTTAGCATAAAATCATGGTAGATTAACTCTTTCATCATACTCATTTTAGCATAAATCATTTTTTTAATCACATCTCACAACTGTTTCAATGATTCTCTTCAATAGAATCGATTGAAACAAGCTCACTAATCACGAGATGGGAAAGGGTCATCGTTTCACATCAACATGACACCAATTCCAAAATGGGATAAGTTTCAAATGGGTTAGAGTAGACATTTTAATGTCTTCATATTTAGAATGCTTTGTTTCAATAAATGTTTTAATTAGATTCAATTTGATTAATCTTGTTTCAATTGAGTATTAGTGGCTTTGTTATGCTTCGATTCATCATGGATCAAGTGTAATTGGCCCATACTAATATCCTTGGTCAACATTCTGGCTCTAGAAGGAGGGAAAATTATCAATTTAATTAATTTATATCTCAAGAATTTTGTTTGTTTTGACTTTTATAGGAAACAGCGACACCCAACTCAATTTTAGTGATGCCTTTTTAGGGCGTCGCCATATAGTGAGGCTATCGTCATTTCAAACAATGATTCCTATTAAATACACTGATGATGATTAAATAAACAGTAACACTAATACTTTTTAGTGATATTAAAGATCTACAAATGGTGACACCTGACCAAATAGCGACGCTATCGTGCTCTCTAGTTTTTTCTGTAGAGCGATGCCTTAGTTCATCAGAGTGATGCTCGACCAAATAATGATGCTATCATACTCTCTATTATTTCTACAAAGCGACACCCTTGTTCACCAAAGCGACGCTATCGTAAGTACTTTGGTAAGAATTTCAACGATCATTTTTTTAGCATGTGCTTTAATTTTTTTCAATTCGTCAGCTTACTAATGCACTTCTAACATTATTCTTGTTGTTAGACTAATAGGGTTTTATATATTGGACAACACAAAGTTAGAGTGAAAAAGCATTCTCTTAATATTTTATGATTGTAACAAGCGTTTGATGCTTTGGGGCAATTATAACCCAATTTCTTATGCTTTTTACTTTCTACTCTAGGACCTCACTAAATTTCATTTGGGTTTAAAACAAATGCTCAACCAGGACTAAAATTGAACCCTCATTTTATCATTGTCTTTTGGGTTTTAAAATTGAACAAGGCAACTTCACATTTCATTTGGACGATAAAATGAATTCATTTTATCTTTAGTTAGTAAAATGTGTTAGTGCTTGCTTTATTGTGACACACTTGTACTATGTATCCAATCCCCTTGCATTTTTTGCGATCTTGGGTGAAGATAAACACTCCAAGTGTACTTCATTGCTTGTGTGTACTTATAGTACATATCTAATACCCTTCCATTTCATGCGATCTTGGGTGAAGAGAAATACTTAATTGTAACACTTTCATGCTTTGTGTCACCCTTAAGAGAGGACTTACTACATATGAGACACACCCTACAATGGGAAACTCATAGGCAAGTTCTTGCAAGTATGTTTACCGGAAAGCTATATTAAAGATTGGTAAATCATGAGAAAGTACCTTCTGTCCTGAACTGTATAACATCACCTAGTACCATGCCTTAAGTGGAATGGGAATGGTAGTAAGAGCCTTAAGTGACAAAGTGAGTGTGTATACGGTTGGGTGTTCTCAGTTTGTTACTAAGAACCAAACTATTTAGTTTCTAAAAATCCTTAATACTTGTTGCAAGAATGGTCGTTCTGAAGCCACCCCGCATTTGTACTATTCATTGTTGAAACATAAAAATCCTTAGGATCATAGGATCTTCAGGATTTTGAGATTTGGTGGTCCCGAGAAGTGTGTGTCATGGAGGGGAGCCAGTGTTGCCAAATCTCTAATTGTTCACAATGTCTTAGTGTTTGGAGAAATCTGAGTGGGGACTCAACAAGTATGACCATTTCAAACCTAAGATTGTAAAAATGATTGAGTCATTAAATTAATACATTTCTTGGTTCCAAAACATTATAAACAAACATTCACTATCTTCCTAAAAAATTTAAACAATTTGGCTTAAATATGGATATCTTTCGAAATAGCCTTGGTATTACTACTTGTCCTAAGGATTTCTATCCTTAGAGATTTCTAAATATCTTAACTTATATCTCAATCTATATTTTCCAAAGACAACATAGGCAATTATGGATTCAACCTCATGATTCTCACAAAATAGACATTATGAAAGTTATGATGGTTTTGACATAAACATTTAGTTTGAAAAACTTCATCAAGACAAGTGATTTTTGTAAAATAGATTCACTTAAGCAAGATAAGTTGACAATTGAACCCCACATTGTAAATTCATTAGTGGGAAACAACCCTCCAGTAGAGAAGCTTCACCCCTGAAACAAACCCCCAGTATAACATAGCAACAATCTTAGATGAAGAAGAGGAACAAGCTGATATTGAGGCTGGAAGGCCCACATTACCACCACTGCATGGCAATAAATATCTTCCTTTTCTTCCATAAACTTGAACTTTTTCTAAATCATCTCACGCAAAGTTAGGATCCCTAAAGTAAGGTCTGCAGGTCATCATTTCAAACTTAGGCATCTTAGTCCTAAAGCTCTCAAGAAATACCTTTTGGCACTTCACAAAACCAGAAATAGGTTGGTATACAACTTCTACAAACGTGCTTCAAGGAACAATCCCAACTTGTATTCCTTCTATTATTGTCAAAATCTTGGTCTTTTCCAAACTTTTGAATTTCACATAATCATTAAGTCTTTAGGAGTTGGTGCTTTTAGAGGTATAGCATATTTCTCACTACCTTTCTCATGGCAAACAAAGGTTCACTTTGATTCAACATTGGGTCAAACATTTCATCCACCCCTTCATCAAAAACTTCATCCTTCACTTCACCTAACTTTGCAAATTTTTTGAATATACCAACACTTTTTAGCTTAGACATCAATCAACCCAAACCCTAACTTAGCTACTTTGTATGTGAAATGTATCCTTTTCCATGCATTTGGTTGAGTAGCAATACATTTGTTCATCAGTCTCAGATTCCTTTGGTTGTCATCAATAATGTAAAAGTAACCCTCTACATTTTTGACTTATTCAGCCCTCCTTTGTGGTTTTCGACACGTTGCCTTGATTTAATGTTGTAATGTGGATAATGACCACAAGGTCTTGGCCCTTTGTCAACTAATGGAATTTTTAATGGTGCCTTGCAAAAGTATTGTGAAGTGCTGTAACAAACTTTCACACCTTTCTAGGCTCTTTACTCAATTAACTAAGCATAATAAACATAATTTTAATAATAATCAATACTAATCATGCCTTATTTGGAGCATTGCAAAGTGTTGTAACACACTTTCACATTCCTCTACGCTGGTCATTAATAATTTGGCTTTCTTATGCTTTAATTGATCCTATTTTGCATCCAAAGCCTCATTTATTGCATCTTTTTGAGGATAATCCCGACACCAATTAGTAACCAATCATAATTCAGATGTTCTTGGCTTGTGTGGCCTATATTTAGTGTTTGGGACTCATTTTCCCCCTTGGGAAAATGAGTCCCACCTAGGTCTTCTTTGGCCCCGGTAGGTTTCCCACACATTTCTAAGCACTTTTCATTTTGGTCCCATACATTATATGATGGGACTCATTCACCACCTTGGGTGAATGAGTCCCAGGACCAAAATCAAAAATTTCCATTCAAATTTATGGTGGGATTTTATTCTCCTAGATCTAATGTCTAATTTATATAGTATTGTAATTTCCGGAATTTCGTGATAATCGAAAGTATAAATATAAGGTTCTTTCACTCATATTCTCACATAGAAAATTTTACAAGCATTCAAGAGTTCACAAGAGAATTTGAAAATTCACAAGAGAATTCAAGGCATTCAAGGGTAGATTATCAAGCATTCAAGAGCATTCTTCAAGTTCCAATCATCATGTCAAAGATTGCATTCATCATGTTTGTTATTGTGCTAGCAATTGTGATGTAGAGTTTATGATCCAAGCAAGCATTTCAAGCAAGATCAACTTCATTCAAGCAAGAGTCAAGAACCACATCCATTGTAGCAATTTCAAGCATAATTGCAGTAGCTTATTGCTAGGGTTTGGTGATTTGCAACATTGTTATTTGTTCATTCATCATTATCCATTCATATTTGCTTTCATTTCAAGGTTTAATTACCAACAAGGGATTTGACTAAGGAAAACCCTATTCCCTAACCCCACAACATTTTTCCCTCTTCTTGTGTGTGATTTGCAAGTCTAGGTTGTAGATTTTCCAAGAAGGAAAGTTGGAGAAAAGCTGTCAAATCTCCAAAGTTGTCTTCAAGCCTTAGAGAAGCTTGGAGAAGGTCTACAGGTAGCAATTTGCAATTTTGAATCCAGAAGGTTCCAGTCAAACATAGTAGAGCAAACTGAGAGGGACAAAATCTAGTCCTGAACTTCCAAAAAAGTGATGTGGAATAATTCTCCACTATTGGTGAATGAATCCCACTATACAAGCCTGACATAGATTTTTACAGATCAGGATACCCTTTTGGCTGAAACTTTTATATGCACATTTCCCAAAAATTGAACTAATTCACATAGCTTGAAGAATGAGTCCCAGTCATCATTGACAACAAATTTTTCAGTGATCCAAATCTTCATTTTCCTTCCTTAATTTCCCAGGTGCACACTTTCTATTTCATAACTTTTTGTTGCATTTTGTTCACTTTTCTAGGTCATTTCAAGTTAGTTTGCATTCAATTAGGGTTTTCTTTACATGTCTTGCATTGCATTGTATTTTGCAAGTCTAAACTTGGTGGTGAAGCCCTCATTAGATCATATTCATTTCCTAGGACAACCCTATTGCAAGATTTCAATCCCCTTTGCATTGAGATGTCTAGGGTTATCCCTGAGTGGAATTTGAACGTGGGTGGGAATACAACCAATCATCTATCCACAATTTTAATAGGTTCCATTTTGGTGAACCTACATTTAGAACGTCATAATTCTAATTTGGAGTGCATTTACATCCTAGATTCAGCTTGCATTAAAATTGCATTGGTTAATTTGCTTTCTAGGGTTTCAAAATTTGCATTAGTGAAAAGTTCATTTAGCTTGCATTTTTTCATTTAACTTCATTGAAAATTAATCAAATTCTACATTTTCATCTCATACATAGCTCAGAAAACATAAAAAGCATAAAATTGAATTCAAAAATTTTGAAAATTTTCAAAAAAAATAGTATCTGGACTCATTCGCCACCTTGGGAAAATCAGTCACTTTGCATACTTTTCATTATATTTTTTGGCATTTACAGTTCAGTTTCTGAGTTTCTATTTATTGTTTCTACATTTATGTTTCACTTTCCATAATTTCAGTTATAAGCATTTCATTGTTCATAGCTTACATTGCATTTGCACTCACCCCTCATTTAGTAGCCTTTGTATGAGTGTTTGTTGTCCTATTGCTAATACTATAGTGAGAATAAATTTGAAACTCATGTCATCCCACGATAGCACAATCGTTGCGGATCTTGGGTTATCTAGATCTTCCACTCCTAGTATTGATACTAGTACACTAGGCATGGATAACACCCTTAGCAACTCTTTGCCTTCAAGTAGCATGCAAGTTGAACCAAGGAATGATAGCATGTTGCAAGAAAACATAATTCAAATTCATGAGGATTTAGTAAAATTACAACATCAAATAATCCTTGGAAAATTTTCAACCACCACCATCCCTACTATGGAAAACATTCACCACATGCTTGAAAGTGACGGTGGCCTTAACCTTGTGAAAAACATAGTTCAAATCTTTGTAAAACATCTCCCCTCAACCAAGTTAGTTGTCCTTTTTCCCACAATAAATGTTACAATTCAACGAGGAACTCACATTCCTCATCCCACAACAATAGCCTCAATACCTACCTATACTCCTAACTCTCAAGTCATGACAAATGCAACAAGTTAGTAATGTGGGATTTCTTCCCCGGTATTCCTCAAGTAGCATCCCTAGTTCCTATGTGGCATCACAAGTTATATCTTCTATATTACCACCTATAAGAATTTCATTCACTTGTCCTATGAACAAATACACTCCAACACCACTTTCACTTCCATCTCATAACACACACAATGACCCTCTCATAACACAACTTTTCCAAACTATTTCATCCCTTCAAAAGAAAATTTCCACCATAAATCAAAATCAAAATGGACCACATACATATTATGTCAAAAGTAATCCATTGTCCTTGGAGATATTGTGAACACCAATGCCACAAGGTGTAGAGGTGCCTAGATTTGAGAAATATGGAGGGAAGGGAGATACTTCTAACCATCTTAATGCCTATACTACCCTATGTAGTGACTTTGTCCTTGACGATAAACTATTGGGAAAAAGATCCTAGGTCCTTGAAAGATACTACCTTGGAATGGTTCTCTTCTTTACCGAACAACTCAATTTCTTCATTCAATGAACTTGTTGAGGCATTTGCAAACCATTTCCAAGTTCATATGACTCCCAAGATGGCCTTGGCCGATTTGATGAGATGCAAGCAAAAAGAGAAAGAAAAGATAACTAATTTTATCTCACATTATTAATCTCTTTATTCCCAAATTGATGTCAAGGTCCCCAACCCTCACCTTAAAAATATGTTCATAGAAAATTTGCAAAGTAAAATCCAAGAAAAGCTTACCATGATGAAATTCCCATCTTTTATGCACCTATGTACTGCCCTCTGTGATTATCAAAATTTGGTTAGTAGTCGAGATACAAAGTCCACTTCTAGCCAAATCAAGAGATCTAAACTTGCAAATCAAAAAAAATCCCAACCATTTAAAAAAATAAATAAAGGGTTGCTTCAATTCAATACCTCTCAACAAACAACTCAAAATGTCAATAACCAAGTAGTTGTACTGTCAAAGCCATGATGCCCTTTAGTTATGGAGATTCGAAAAGACAATTCACTCCCTTGCTTGATACCCTTCATAACACAATGTCTCAAATTTTAGAACAACAAATGATTACCTTTCCTCCCATCAAAACACCTAACCCTAATAATCCTTTACCCCTGAGCTTTAAATCAAATTCTTATTGCCACTATCACCAAAAAAATGGACATGACACAGAACATTGTAAGCATCTTAAACATCTTGCGCAAGACCCCATTGATTCTAGTCGTCTATCCATTGGAGGTATTAGTGATCAAGGAAATAAGTTTGTTGCCCCTCCTAACCAAAACTTGCAGATTTTCACCAACCCTATGCCCAAACATAATTTTTCATTTGTCAAAGCCAACAAAACTACAAAGAATGATGTGATGAATGTTGATACATATGAAAAAAAAAATTTATCAATCCTATAGATGAAATGGTAGGGGTGATAGATGTCATTCATCATAAGGGTCGAACTAAGAGTCCTCTTGACATTTCTTTCTCCTTTAAGGATATAATTAAACATGCACCTGATGGTCCTCTCTACATAGTCGGTTGTATTTATGACAAGCCCACTTATGGGATACTAATAGATCCCACCTATGGAGAGAATGTGATCACCGAGGAATTCCTACTTTTGCATGAACTCTATCAAGATGAATATGATAAATTGATTTAACATGGATCAAGACACACAATGGCTTTTCTTTCCCTACGATAGGATCAATCACCTTACCATTGCAAATAGGACCAAAAACATTACATGATGTCACATTCTCCATCATCCTGCAATTGGACCAATTTCGTGTGAAGCTAGGACACTCATGGCTTCACTCCATGAAATTCATCCCTTTGGTTGTGCATAAATGCTTAAAGTTTCCCTTTGACAATGAGTATTCATTGTTCACCATAGCGGCTTCAACCCTTTGTCATCTAAAGGAAACTTTTACTTAGATGCATTTTGGCCAAAACCCATGGAACTTGTTGGGATATTGTTGGATGTTATGGATGTGTTGATGATATGTGGTTGTAATTTATGTCAACACTATTAACATTTTGTGTATCTATTGTTGTATAGGTCCAGGATATTGAGAAAATTATAAGAAAAAGTGTTCCAGGTTCCTAGTGGAACTGCAAGGTGTCATGAAGGTGTTTTGTTATGTATGTAAAATATTAGTTGATGTGGATTAAAGGGTTTATTGTTGAGTATGTCTAGATCATCTACCGGAAGTTTCAGAGGTCTGCGTGAAGTTCTATGTGAGTTATGGTATGATAGTGTTTTTTTGGTCTCTGTCAATGTTCCTGATTCTAGTTATCTTAGTTTTCGCAGATGCTTCTCTGTTGTTTCTTAGTATTCTTAGATGTCTCTAGTTCATTCTCTATCTTTTTTGTACATCCACTTGATCTGGTGGTGAGCTCGGTGGATTGAAGATATTTTCTTGTGCATGTTTGGTTTTTCATGTTCCCTCGGCCGACGGTTGGATGATAGGTGTGTTGCGATGTTTGAGGCTTAAATTACTTAAAGTATTTTTTGTTGGAGATATTAATTTGGGTCTCCACTATGTTTTGGCCGACCTTGGTGGGTTTGCATTAAAATTTAGCTATTAATTTGGGCCGACATTACAAATATAATTTATTTTTCTTGGCTGACCATGTTGTGATGAAATCTCCTATAGCGGATATATAAGAGTGATTGTGTGATCGATGGAAAGTATGTTTTGTGTGCTCCTATGTGTGTATGGGAAAATATCATTACTGAGCAGAGTGTGAAGAAGATTGTGTGAAGTGTGAAGAAGATTGTGAAATATGAAGAAGTGTTGAGCTTAATTGAACCTGTAATCAGGTTTGAGTAGAAGCTATTTTCTCAATTCATACCCTCTCTGGTTTTTTTAATCCAACTCTTTGTTAGTGGAGCCCCTTTTGTAATATAATTTTCATTAAACTCATATAAAAATATAATTTGTTCTCATTTATATTTTTATATGATTTTTCTTTCTTCTTCTTTTTGTCTATAATATAATTTTCCTTATTATGTTCTTTTTTTAAATTTCTTTTGCCTTATTTTTTTCAATTGTCTTGATTTTTTTATATTTTATTATTGTTGATCCTTTTATTTGTTAAATTGTATTTCTAGTGATATAAATTATCTTATAATGTTTTATTTTTTCTCAATCTTTTCATTTGTATATATATATCAAATTGCTAATAAGATAAAAATTTTCCTATGTTTTACCCTTGAGAATTATATTTTGATATGATTTGTCTCTTCTTCTTTGTCTTTCCTTCAATCTCTTTTATGTTCTTCTTATTTTTATATGTATAGATTTGTTTTGTTCTTTTTTATTAGTCTTTAACTATTTTTCTTTGTCTTGTGATTTCATATATTTTATTATTTTATTGTTCCTTTATGATTGTTGAGACGGAATTGATTTTTGATTTCTTTTTTCCTCTCTTCTTTATCTTATCCTTCCTGGCTTTAATGAGTCTCCCTAACCTTCCCAAACTCCCCCTCCTTATATCCACTCGCTTCTTTTTTCATTTCACTTCATCTACTCATCATCCCCGAGGATGGATCATGGAGTATGATTCTCAAACGCTGATGTGTAATTCACACATAGTTTTTTTTCGTAAATCTACATACTCAATTCATATCATATGGACTATGCAAACAAAAATGTTATTAACTCCTGCTAATGTAAATAATATTTTTTTAAAAATATAAAAATACCCTTTTGTAGATCCATAAGTGTAGTTTTCAAAAGTATATTTATTTTAATAGTTTAATTATTTTTTATATTTTATATTTTATTTTTACTAAAAGTAGGTTATCAACACAAAATATTAGGTTGATTACTATGCCAAGGAAAAACACTAAAACTTATTAAAAGAAATTGAAAAAAATATGATGCATTAGATAAAAGAATCTATTTTAAGATGGTATATTTTTTTTTCCATTTTGGATAAATATTTAATATGCCGCTATTCAATGAAAAATACAGTTATTTTTGATTCATGCAATATTTTAATATTTATTTAAAAAATATATATATGTCAAAAATTAGAAAAAAAAAAATATCCACGCACTAAAAATTTCCAAGTTATAACATACAAAAAAAATGAAAGAAAAAAACTACTATAAAAGTTTATCCCATGCAACTTCATTCTTCTCATTATTTATCATTAACTAAATTATAGTTTTAATTTACAAAAACTAGTTTAAAATAATTTTAATTCTTTTAAATACAAACATAAAATATACTAAAAAATACATATTTGACTAGTTTACATCATTTCAAAATTCAAAAAATATATGCCACTTTTTAGTGATTCAAGTTTAAAAGTTGGATTAGTGTTGGTTGCTTCCTTTATAAAGTGTGACACAACTTTGTGCTTTTACCCATCCATAAAAAGAGTCCTCAAATACAAAAGCAAGATTATCAAGCAAGGAACAAATTATATCCAGTGGTTGGTCCTAATTCCACAAAAACCTCTATCCCCATCCATCATCGCTCATCTTCCCAAGTTTGGAGAGTTCAAAGGCTCCAAACTATCGGCCAATCCATCTCATATTTCTTCATGCATGACACCATACACTCCATTCAAAAATCTAATTCTCACATTGACCGTGTGTTGGAAGCTACTCTTCATCATAAGGATTTTGAAGGCACTCTATCGCGATGTGCACACATAGGCAACATTAGTTTTGGTATCGATAAAGCATATCAAAGTTCTTCAAAGTTGCATTCAAGTGCTCAGATCTTTAGCAAAGTAGCCTCTTCGCTGTGCCATTATCATTGGTGCATGTTATGACGCTGGGTCTCTACATCAATACCACTCAGGTGGTTCAACATGAGGTAAAATTTCCAAAAATAAAAAATATTAAAAAAATTAATAAAATGGTAAAAATGAAATTATCCTCCAATGAAAACCACTATGGTGGTGGTTTACGAAATTACCATGATGAAAACTTGGAAAAGAGGTGTCATGATTAGAATCAAGCATCTATATCATCCTTCTCAGATGGGAGCATCTCATCCTTGTCATGATTAATCCAATGTTCCCTCCCTCCATCCAATCCAAATTCATCTAGATATTCCACTTTATCTTGATCTTGAAAAAGATTCAGTGTATACTTCAACTTTACTCATGGAAATTTTTTGATAGAATCTTTACCATTTTATCGTATGAAGCCCCATAGCCCATATCTAGCATGATAAACCTCTGGCCAAACTCTTTGCATTTACATTACCTATCTTGGTTATCCATTGCATTATGAAGAATTGCTAAATATTGGGGGAAGGTTATTGCACTCTTGTTTTCAAATAACTCTTGATCCATGTCTTATACCCCATAACGTGACATCGACATCATGATCTAAGTATTTTTTACATCAAGACCTCATTGAAAATCTAGAAACATTCAAAAATTCTTATCAAAAATACAAAAAACACTTGCAAAATCTCAAAAGCCAAAAATATTAGCAAAATTTTGTATAGCTAAAATCCAAAAACATTCGTAGAGTAAATAAAAAAAATCCAAAACATCCAAAACACATCAAACCCTATAAAGGTCAAACATCAAAAAATCTAAAAATAAGGCCATTTCAAATTACGCCAACTTTGAGCTGAACATAGGCAAAGCCATCATTGATGTGCCCCTGAGACACCCTAGGTCAGTCCTTTAGGAGTCTGTCATAATAAACCGACATTTCTCAATTGTTCATATCTCATCTTGTTAATGAGTCGAGTCAGTTGAACTACGCGGTCTTTGCATGTATAACGTAGGCAAGGCTTATTTTTTATCAGCCCCCACCCCTAGATAGACTTCTTAGGTTAGGTTCTTGGTTGGAAAAACTTAGAAAATTCCTAAACATTCAAATATTGAAACCACTAAACATCCAGATAACTCAAAAAATATCCTAAACATTTGTAAAATCTCTCAAAATTCCCAAAAACATTCAAATATCTTAGAAAACACAAAAGCATTTTGAAAATTTAAAATCTAAAAACATTTAGAAAACATCTGGAAAATGACCTAAAAAAACCTCAAAAATCCTTAGAGAAAACCCTAAATAGCCTCAAATAACCTAAAATCAAAAAACAGCCTCGTAACATTTTCATAATACCAAAAACATTGAGATATCTTTAAGAAAATACAAACCATCCATCCCATCTCACTTTCACCGCTAATAAACCTTCACCCATAATAAATCAATCATCACCTTGAACCTTTGGAAAACAACGAAAAGTACCAAGTTGTAAATTGAGAACCTAAAAGTCTAAATCTAAAGTCTAAAACTATCATTAAATGCATCAGTGAAGTTTGTATTAGTGGCTCATCATAGCATCCTAAATCAAACCATCTAATCAACATTTCCTAGGATGTATCCTTCCTGTGATGGACATTAGTATCAGAAATCACCTTAGCTAAATTAAAATAGGCAAGAGATATAGATAACAATGACTTTTTGTCTTTGATCTTTTCTTCTGATTTATCTTAATGACTCATTTTTGAGGACCTCTCTCAATGATGGCTATCTAAAAATATATTTTAGAGAGAAAGGAATGGGGCATCGATCATTATCTTTCATTTGTTGTGCTTGTGGATACTCTTGTAAAATAATCTTGGCGGATACTTGCTTAGTTGTGTACAGAAGTTGTTTGGAGTACATTGTTTACTATTGCATATGCTTTGGTTCAATATATTCTATGATTCTAACTTACATTCCAAAGAGGTTTCCATATGTCAAGGTGTGAACAAGAACTATTCTATCTATTTGCAGAGTCAAAGTCCATTACACTAGATATAACGTTGTCTTGGTTATTAATACATTGATGCATTGTGTCTATGTGTTATATCAAACAATAAGGAATGACGAAAAATCCTAATCCTAAGACAATATAAAATCATCATCATGCATTCATCATCATCATCATCATCATGCATTTCTCATCACCATCTCTAATAAAGTCTCGATGGATCATTGACTTGCTGGATATTTTTTTGAAGCAATCATCACAATCAATGGTCGTATCATCTTGTTTTCTATCTTCTCTCCATGCTAACATGGTATCATGATAGTCAACAAAACATCGCACATTCGCATCCATCTTGCATCCATAAATTATCAGCATACATATTAAACCGCGGATTCTTAAGTAACCCTAGATCTTCTAGCTCTTTCTAGGGTTTTTCACCTAAAAAGGAGAGAGGTAGGCCAAAAACCAAGGTAGGTTCATTCAAATTATGTTATGTAGGATGTTGTCTAAGCTAAAAAAAGTAAACTAAATGCAATTGAGTGATCTAAATGAATGAATTTGAATGCAAAACTAAGATTCAAACTATGTTTGAAAACATGTTGTGATATGCAAACAATTAACTAAATGAAGAAATAATGTAGAATAGAAAGAGATGGGTTGAATCATGGCACCTGTGAGATCCGATGAAGATTTTGAAACTTTGGAATGTTGTATCAAATCATAGAAAAATCAAAAATGGGACTCATTCACCCAAGCGGTGGCGTATAGTCCTACCTCAGTGAAAATTGTCGAATAGGTTTTTGATCAGTCGGGATCCTAATCCGACAAAACATAGATTTATAGCTCTAAGGTGGGACCTTCCATTCGCCATTGGTGGTGAATCATTCCTCTCCCAAAATTCTAAGAAATCAAGAGACAACTCCGCAACACCAAATATGGAAATGTCTGCTTGTCGAGTTGTCAAAATCAATTATGTAGGAAACGAACAGAATACCTTCTCCAAGCTTGAAATATGGTTGATTTGACTTGAAGCACCTAGTTGACTTGTTGACCACTCTACAATCACCTAAATGCTTGATAAATTTGCATACAAGAGTCTACAAACACACATGCAAGAGGGGGGAAATGGTTGAGGGTTAGCAAATAGGGGTTTGCCTTGGTCAAACTCCACTTTGGTAATCAAACCCTTAATAAAATCATGAAATGAAAGAGAATGATAAACAAATAACATGTAAATGCTATCAACTTACCAAACCCTTGTTGATGAAAATCTGAAGATGTTTCAATGGATGTTCCAAAATGCTTGATTGATGCTTGATTTGATGTTGTAAGGTGCTTGAATGCTTAAAATTATAGGAGATTGAATGCTTGAATTGAATGGGTGAATTAGTGAATTTTGATGAATGGGGGTTGAAATGGATGTAAAAACACTTACTTATACAATCTTGTGCCTTAGTAACCCATTAATACCTCATCACAGGCCGACATCAAGTGTTTTTGAATAAAAACCTGAAAGGAATTTTGAAATATTTTGAATTTAGAGCCAAGGGGGACTCATTCACCACCCATGGAAAATGGGTCCCACCTAGGACCTGAAATTAGGTGTCAGGAATTATCTTGCATTTAATGTTGTTTGTCGGGCTTACATTCAAAAATGCACTTAATTAAAGCTTATAAGGGCATAAAGGGGTCAAATAAAGCATAAGAAAGGTGTAAATA
The DNA here is from genome assembly GCA_007258455.2 of Sequoia sempervirens. Classification (NCBI taxonomy): domain Eukaryota; kingdom Viridiplantae; phylum Streptophyta; class Pinopsida; order Cupressales; family Cupressaceae; genus Sequoia; species Sequoia sempervirens. The sequence goes on from VDFB02370866.1 coordinate 28,290, forward strand.
GTGAAATTAAGCCTAGAAAAGCATGAAATCTTGTTACAAGACTTTACAACACTTTAGAATAGGACTTGATAAGTGATGAAAAGTTGTTTTTTGGGTTAATTGTAATGAATAGAGTCTATAACAGTGTAGAAATGCTTTACAACTCTTCACAACACCTTCACAAGACGTCATTATTTGAATTTTAGTAACTAAATATGCATGTTCAAGCCACATTATAACATTAAATCAAAGAAAAATGGACCAAAAATTGTGAAACAAGACCTAAAAGGCCATGAAAATGACAAGGGGCCATTTTTCTATGGCACACATACATCTCATAATCATAGCATAATCATAAACATCCATCCTGCATCATCATTATCATTTAAGTTGTGATGAATAATATAGATTTATTATTCTAAGAATCTTAAATCATTGCATCATATGTCATAAGCATGCATCACATTATCACATCATAAGCATAAACATCTGCATTTTCCATCCATATGCATTCATCACATCCTAAAAACTGCATAAGAAAATACACAAAAAGAAATGCATCCATATCATTTGCATAAGCATTTAACATAATCATATCATCCATCACATGGCATATCATGAAAAGATAATGAAAAAGAATATAGAATTGCATCCATTACATCTCATATCATTGCATATCGCATAAGCATATATAAATAAAGTGCATCCATACATGATAAAGTATAAGCATGTCACAACTCACATCATATGCATCCATACATTCATGAACATGAAATAAAGTGAACGCATCATATCAAAATTGTATCATATTATATATAAAAAAGAATGACTGTTATGGTACAATATCTACATCAATGTATGTATATCGATCATAAATACAATATCCATGACACTATCAAAAAGGAGCCCATGAATGTATATCTATATGAAATAATCAGGCAACAAGTAAAAAAGGTGTTTATACAATCAAGCTAGCCCTGATGGCTGCTCCCCTCCCCATCATGTCTCTCTAGTTGATCCTCAGCCCTGGGCTATGCATCACTCCTCTGTGAGTAGTCAGGATTTTTAAGTGCTTATGGAACATCTCGGTGATAATGCATCCTATAATAGGCTTCCTCAATCACAACCTCTCTATATAGCCTGGCAGATATGGTACTATCTTGTGTAGTCATTGTCATCACCTCCAACTATTGGTGGCGACTGATCTCTTGATCTCTCTCGGTAGTCATGGCATGTACATGTTGCCTCACATGATCTATCTCCACAGTAATAGCCAAAACCTACTACCATTTCTGATCCCTCTCAGCAGTAACTACCAAAAAAAAAATTGGACCTGATCCTACTCAATTATCAGGACCTGTACCTACTGTTGTAGCAGCTGAATCTACAAATCTCAATGATCTGGGCCCAACAGTGGTGGTTGTGTTTCCTGTTGTTTTCCTACCTATTATTGTCCTACCAGCTACTACACTAGATTTTTTTGAATGGGAGGTTATTGAGGAGGCTATTGCTTACCTACTAGCGATGCCCCTAAAATCTTCCTATCCTGACCATTTTTCCCCCTACCTCTACCTCTGCCCACTCCCCTCCCTCTAGGTATCCTTCATGGAGGAGCACCTGTTGGATTTGTTAACCTATGATCAAGTGTAAACCATGCATCATATGAGGCATCATCTACATGACCGCCTAACCCTAATCGTAAGCCCATTGTTGTGCCACTAATTGTTGAAAACCCTCAACTACCTTTGGGGTTGGGATTGTGAGTCCCCACATGGGAACCTCTCAAGTTGATTGGGAAAATATGGCTCTATGGGTAGCATTTTTCCTATCATGCTACTCACCAAACTGTCATGCCACCCTATCTGGCTGATATCGCTCTATGATAGTGTGCTCCCCACCCTACATATACCAACTCCATTTGGCAAAGAAAAGCTATTGAGCATCATCAAAGCACGTTGGAATCTATAGCCAGGTCCGCCATCTAAATACTATCATATTATCAATAACCTAATGCAAGTATGGGATCCCAAGTTGTCCAGTGTGTCGTAAAGTAATAGTGCATCTATATCACCAAATAGTAGGATCATCTAGCTCATCATCAACCATCTAAATGATTGGTTGGACCATAGCAATGTGCTTCCAAGCCCAAATATAAATCAAGGTAACCCTTGTGCCAATGGTTCTACCATTGCAGTACATGAAGTTGTGCATATCATGATATAATGAGGCCAACATCACTAGCCCCCATGCAAACAGTGTCCTTTGATAGAGCATCATGTGCCTAATAAGGCCCCATCCTAGGTTGAATCTGTGGCTCCATTGATCAAGAGTGACCAAACTAGAAATGATGCTTGCAACAATCAATTGAAAAGTGGGCACTCGACCTCTATACATCTCAGGGTTGATCTGTGAAGTGACTAAAACGATGTCCTTAAACTCCATCACCTTGTGGTAGGCATCGTATCCAACGTCGACATCATATATCACATGCTCTCCATGTATCAACAAACGAAGTATCTACAATACATCCTCTAAATTCACTATCACCTCGCCTATAGGAAGGTGGAATGATGAAGTCTCACTGTGCCATCTCTCACATAGTGTGGTCATCATAGCCAGATGTGTCTGAACAATGGGTGTGCATACAACATACCATAGGCCAATTTCCCCTAGGTTCTCCTAGTGCAACTTAGATAAATTACCAAGTCTCTCCATAAAATATGTTCCATGGGATAACTTGACTATGTGTTCTAACAAATCTTGGGGAGTGACGGAAATGAGAGACCAACTTTTTTAATTCTATGCTCTTGAATCAAATTCCCATATCCCCACCAAAGCATGCTCGATGAAAGGGAAACCACCCCATATGGACCCTTCCCCACCCTTCTTTTGTAACTTCCCCACCAAAAACAACTTCCCATTACATGCTATTAAGGTAGGTAGAGAGGCATGCCAATTGATAATAAAATCATCATAATCCATCTGTGGAGGCAGCTCTCCTCCGATTTCCTTAAACTGAAACTCTCGACATGAAATGTCATAGCAACCTAGATGAAAACCAAAGGTATTCTTAAAATATGCCATGCCATTGTGTAGTGTGCTTTTCCAAGGGTGTGTGTGTTCCTGACCAACCAAAAAATCATCCTTCACAAGGATATCCTTCCATTCATATGTACTAGAATTGTAGTGCAGAACTTTATCATAGAGGTCTATAGTAATAATTTCAAAGTGGTCAGCCTCAACCATCAGTTCAACAATCGCTCTGGCCCTCCACCCCTTAAGACAAGGCAAGAACCTGTGCTCTTTGGTTAAAAGATTAAATATCATAGGGTCATCATGCAAATCAAGAAAGAGAAAAATCCATGTCACTACAGTACACAGGTCAAGACTGGTGGGGTGCGATTGATAATTCTTGTTGTAGTCCCATGTATTTTTATTCCATTGTAAAGGGATTTGAAACCATCAATTAAGAGTGACATCGAAGAAGGCGATTCGACTATAGTTTAGTTAGCTCAAAAAATGGATTGTCTCGTCACTGGGATTTGAAGTGTTTCTTGTTATTGCCATGTTCCAAGCTTTGTAAACACTCTTGGCCCTCATCAATGATGGCACAGGAAGTCTTCATAAGATCTCATCTGTTGCATCCCAATCTAGATGAGGATTATTATTATCATCCTCCATTATATTCCAATCAAGATGAGGACTATTTTTATTATTATTATGATGATTTAAGGTATTTAGTGGCACTAGTTGATTTCCTTCTTTAGTAATTCCACCATATCTATCGTGGAATGCCCTTCGCAATGTTGAAAAAGGAAAACTTGCGCACAACCAACAAATCGTATTGTGCCACTAACTGCTGAGATTCTCGTACCATCCTAATTTCTCCTCCACCTCTTTGAAATGAGATATGATCATCTCCATCACTCTTATGTCCACCTTCATTCTTTTTCTTCTTTTTTTAAGATGATACTTTGTCTTGGAAAGAATATTAATATTCTATATAAACTTATATGTAACTTTTTATTGAAAATAAAATGACAAGCCACCATTCATTATTAACTATTTGTAAGTATTTTTTATTGATAATTCTTATTTTCATTAAAAATAAAATAATTACAATTTAATTGGTTAAGTATAATTGACTATGATGAAGGTATGTACCTTAATAAGTCATCCATTAAAGTTTAAAACTCTAAAAAATATGATATAAAGGATAAGGTGTCACAAAAAAAAATTGCAAAATGAAATACCCTTTAACCCTTGACTTTTAGCCAAAAAAATAATCAACATAAATTTATGCTCTCTAAAAAATTAGACAATGTAACAATATACTAAATTTGACAATTCAAATTATTTATATTATTGTATGCTTGATGTTATTGTATACCAAATAGTTTGAAATAAAATTTATATGCTAAGTAGCTCTACTTTTTTTAAGTAAAATTGTATTGGTGATGTACTTAGTGAATTTATTTCCTTAACTCTCTAATTTTGATCCTTTTAAGTTGTATTTGTTACAATAAATTAATTAATTAGTCGATAGGCTATATCTATCCCATGATGCTCTCACTTTTCTTTTGCTTCGTTGATGACTTGCTACAACTTGTTGAAAATAACTTATGTGATCGTCTCAAGCGTTTATGTTCATTCTTTTATTAGCCTCATTTCCTTGCAACTTCCTATCGACATTTACCCCACATGCATTTTGAAACACTTAAGTTCCCCTTTGAGGCACATGCTTGAGTGGTCCCCGATAATGGACTAAACCATATATTTTTGGGCTTGAGGTTTATAGGCTATTCTTGCACTCTTAGGACCTTTCACCTAAAAGGAGAGACATAAACCCTACCAAAATCTAGATGGTTCACTCAAATTAGGAAATGTATGATATAATTAAGGCTAAATGAGATGATCTAAATGCAACTAAATGAACTAATTGACTGATTATGAATGCAAGACCTAAGAAATATGCAATGTTTGAAAACACAATGTTATATGCAAGCAAGAACTAAAATATGAACAAATGCAAAATAGAAATGAAAAGGGTTGAATCAGAGTGCACCTAGGAGTTTGATGAAGAATCTGGAGTGTCTTGAATGTTGACAAAGATCACTGAAAAATAATAGTGGGACTCATTCGCCACTGATGGCGAATTAATCCTACTTCTAGAAAAAACTTTTGAAAACATATTTCTGACTATTGGGATCCAAAATCTGACAAAATCTAACTTTCCAACCTTAAGGTGGGACTCATTCACCACTAATGGTGAATCAGTCCTCTCCCAAAATTATATGAAATCGGGGACCAATCCTGTAGCACCAGATCTAGACTTGTCTTCTTGTCGGGTTGACGAAGTCAAATCTGCAAAAAATGGACTGTAGGTTGTCTCCAAGCTTGATATAGGTTGTAGCTGAATTGAAACACTTTTTTGACTTCTTGACCACCTTTCAACACCTAATTTCTTGAAAAATCTACATAGACAAGTTTGCAAACACACATGCAAAAGGGGAAAAATGGTTAAGGGTTAGGTTATAGGGATTTTCCTTGGTCAAATCCCACTTTGGTAATCAAACCCTTAATGAAGAAATGAAATAAAATGAACAAGGAAATATGAATAAACAACATGAAAATGTCTAAAACTCACCACAACCTTGTTGAAGAAATCTAAAGATATGTCAATGGTTGCTCCAAGATACTTGATTGAATGATGCAAATTGTCTGAATGGATGATTGAATGCTCGAATGAATTATGAGATTGGAGGATGTAAAATGAGGATAAAAACATGTATTTATAGAAACTTGTGCCTTATTAACCCTATGATACCTCATCACAGGCTGAAATCAAGTAATTTCGAATAAAAACCCAAAAGAAAATTTGAAATATTTTAAATTTGGAGCCAACAGGGACTCATTCGCCACCCATGGCGAATGGGTCCCACCTTGGACTTGAAAGTGGGTGTTGGGAATTAAGTCGCATTCAATGTTATTTGTTAGGTTAACATCCAAAAATACACTTACTTAAGCCTTATGAGGGCATAAAGGGCTCAAATAAAGCATAAGAAATGTGTAAATAGTGAGAACAAGCCTAGAAAAGCATGAAATCTTGTTACAAGACTTTACAATACTTTAAAATAGGACTTGATAAGTGATGAAAAGGTGATTTTTAGGTGAATTGTAATGAATAGAGTCTAGAAAAGTGTAGAAATGTGTTACAACACTTCACAACACCTTCACAAGACATCTTAATTTGAATTTTTAGGACCTAATATGAATGCAGAAGTCACATTGCAACATTAAATCAAAGCAAAACAGGTCAAGCATCATTAGAGAAAGACCTAAAAGACCATGAAAATATCAAAGAGCCATTTTTCTATGGTACATGGACTATGTGTCATCTTCTCATTACATCACATCCTCTTAGTACATCATATTTGTATATCCTCCATCACAAACATAAGTTGTGTTGCTACTATATGGTGCCATTTTTTGGCTTCTCATTTGGTCACATGTCTCCTTTGAATTACATTTGCATGTCTATTTTTCTCTTGCTAAAGTGTGATAGCTCGCTATCCCACCATGTGTCTTTATTTCATTTGGTTGCATATCCACTTCACATCATGAGTTCTATTTCCTGAAAACTATCCAAAGTTGTGTCGCAAGACTCCAATGCATCACAATTTCAACCAATGACTTTCAAATGTTTCTTGCAATGTATTAAGAGGATGTGATTGTTATATATTTGGTATGACAGGATTTAATCAATGATTTTTATTCAAATTTTGCAAATGGATACATAAAGACATTCATTTCGTTCAAGTTTGCCTTAATTGTAGTTTAAAACCCATTAAAGTTTAAAACCCTAAAAAATATGATATAAAGGATAAGGTGTCACAAAAAAAAATTGCAAAATGAAATACCCTTTAACCCTTGACTTTTAGCCAAAAAAATAATCAACATAAATTTATGCTCTCAAAAAATACTAGACAATGTAACAATATACTAAATTTGACAATTCAAATTATTTATATTATTGTATGCTTGATGTTATTGTATACCAAATAGTTTGAAATAAGCTTTATGTGCTAAGTAGCTCTATTATTTTTAAGTAAAATTGCATTGGTAATGTACCTAGTGAATTTATTTCCTTAACTCTGTAATTTTGATCCTTTTAAGTTATATTTGTTAGAATAAATCAACTAGTATATATATTAATAATAATATATATATAAAGTTGAGAGATATCCTTCTCGAGGTGTCTATTTTTTATCAATTAGTCACATAAAAGTGCAATAAATGCCTCCAAAAAGATATCTCTAAGCTTTATATATCTATATTATTATCAAGGGAAACTTTAAGAAACCCCCCCATCGGTGAAGGTTTAAAATTCTGGAAAATCTTGTATACTTCTCGATAAAAATATTAATTTTAGTGGCAATTTTTTTCATTTTTCATGAAAAAATAATAATGTCCATTAGCGAATCTTTTCTAATCGCTAGAAGTCTGTGGAAAATCCTAGCGAAATGCATTTTTTTTTAAACCACTAAAAAATTTCCATTGGTGATTAAAATCTATTTTCAAAGCAATAAAATATTTCGATTGGCGAATTAAACCTGTTTTCAAACCAAAAATATTAATTTTGTTGGCAATTAAATATTTTTTCCAAACTAAAAAATAAAATTCATTGGCGAATTAAACCTATTTTCAAATGATTAAGAAAAAAACATTGGCGAATTAAACATAATATCAAACTAATAAAAAAATGCATGAAAATAAAGATTGTTTGCCTCATTGTTTTCATCAACCATCCAAAAGTCACCTACAACTATAACAATTTTTTCAAAAAATCATCTTAACATGCTTCATAATAGAAAAAGTAACCCTGCCCAACTAAAACTAGTTCACAACTATCTGTATCTACCTTACATATTTCAACAAGCCAAAAATTTAGTACTAGTCTTGCGTTAATTCTGCAAAAACCCTACAAGAACTACAAATTCAACTAGTGCTACCCATTTCATAACCAAATTTTCTTGTTGCTTTGCCTTTCATCTTCCGCTTCCTTGCATTTTTTCCTTTTGCTTTCATACACTTTTCCTCCACTTTCACTTGTGCCTCCATGCGCTCTACCTCTACTCTCTCCTGTGCTTTCAACTATGTTGTAATTGCTTCCACCTTCATCAGCTCTATAAAGAGCTTCAATGCTTCCCAGCCTAACCTTGCTTCTTCCCTGCATTGATTTTTAATCTCATCCTCCAGCCAACACACGAAAGGGATGCATCCTTTTTCCCTTTCTAGTTCCACATTTTCAAAGCCTTCCCAGATGTCAAAACCTTCACCTAGAACTTCCCATTCAAGTGTTGATTCTAATCCTTCCAAGAAATCCCTATGCACAATCATCTTCATTACTTCTCTCACTGTGCTTATCGATTCCACCAAGTCCAAACCCCGTGCTATAATCAAGGAGTATACATCCATGTTAGTCTTATATCTATGCCTCATATTTCCAAAGGATTTCCCCAAAATCATCCACACACTTTGTACCAACCTCCCATCAGTGAATAAAAACATACCCATTAATCTTTTTTCAGAATCTTCACCATAAAACGGGTTTAATTTCCTCCTCAAACATAGAGTGAAGTTGGCCTCCATTTGAAAACTGTTGTAGCTACACCGCCACCACCACCACTCTTTCAGACTTTCTGTGTGCCTTCTTCTCCATGCCAAACTCTATTATGAACTTCACTAATCGAGGGCTGAGAGGTAATAATTTTCCAAACTCCGCACATACCAATCTTAATTACACATCAATCCTCTGGTCATGTCCACATGCTAAAATCTACCTACGATCTTCACTTCATAAATGCACCATCCTTGCCACCTTATCTATCTTAATTCACCAAAGTTGGGGTTTTGGTGATTTTCCTAACCTTAGTTGCAACCTTTCCTATCTTAATTCACCAAAGTCGGGGTTTTGGTGCTTTTCCTAACCTTAGTTGCAAGTCTTTCTTGGTCATCTTTGTAGTCGGTGGGTCGGAGGTTTCAAAAACTTGGAAACTTCATACTTTGGTTCTAAGGTTCCAAATTTTAGCGACCATGTGACATTATGGACCATAACCATTCGATGAATTTTTGATGGATGGTTGTAGTTGCATTCTAGAAGTATATCTCTCAAGCACTAGATTTGTGAATTGAAACCTTCAAAATTACACTAGCACCATTAAATATTTTACCATTTAAATATTTGTGCTCTTGTTTACCATTTAATATTACCTAAGTTAGAACAAAATATTTTATGACAAAGCCTTAAATCTTAACTCTTTAATCCTGAGGGTCGAGTCTCATCAACCTAGCAATTTCCCCATTTTAAATTATGCATGTGCTTAGCTTGTTTTCAAAGAGGGACCATTCGATGAATTTTCAATGGATGGCTATAGATGCATTCCGGCAGTAAATCCTTAAAGCACTAGACTTGCGAATTGAAACCTACAAAATAACACTAGAACCATTAGATTTTCAAAAATTAATGGTTGAGATTTTATTAATTATTGGTTTCAGAAATCAATATATAGTTTTGATCATAAGTGAGAGAAATTTATTGTGACTTATTAGGACATTCATAATGATTAAGGTAAAACGAGACATTTAATTCTCTCTTTTCAATGTGTCGAAGTACTCTACCTTTCATTTATTCTATTGAAATTCTTAATTTGGTTGTGGTACTGGGTGGCAGCACGAATTAATTCCATATGAATAGCCAGAGTGATTGATTGGATAGCTTTATATTGAAAACTGCACAATGTACTGTAGAATCGTAGATGATGATGTCTTGATAATCCAGTGATTTTAAAAATCAACAGCTTGCGTGGCACTGCCAATTTTGACAATTGACAACTTGTCAGCTTGAGGTACAGTTTGCAACTTTGCATGTAGCTATCTTGAGTTACCAATTAAATTGGATTTTTTGTTTGTGTGAATCGCAATTATTACTAGTCAGTAGTAACTATACACAACCTCACACGTGACACGTGTGAGGGGTACAAGGGACCACTCTGGTAGTGATACTTTTGGTGGCACTTTTGGCCCATAAATAAGGATAGTGAGCACAACTAAAATCATTTGTTTAATTATCGTAAGGGTTTTCATTTTGTAGGTTAATAATTTAATAAGGATTTAGGAAAAAGATAAGGCGGTATTATTGGGGATGCTCTAAATTCTCCTACCTTTAGTTATGTAGTTACAAAGTAAAAGACCAATTTCCTTCAAGTTCAGCATGGGTGGAATTGGAAAGAAATTGATTTGGTTTACCTGACTTCTCAGACAGGTTTTGAACTAGGATGAGGAGCTCTGATGGAGATAAGTGCTATCCTAGTGCATGGAAGTTGCAAGTAGAAGATGGGAGCAGTTTCACTACCCCTCATCGTCTGCATGGTTGTTGAGGAAATTCTCATGCATTTAATTTTAGTGCTCATCTTTTGCATGGGAGCAGCTTTACTACCCCTCATCATCTACATGGTTGGCTACAAGAGTCCCTTGCATTTATTTTGAGACACCATGGCCTACCAAGCAAGCCCCATGCATTTATTTTTAGTGCTCATCTTCTGCATGGGAGCAATTTTACAACCCCTCATCTTCTACATCAGTCTGGTTCTGAAAGGGGCTAAGTACATTTTATATCTTCACAGCTCCCATTTCCCCATGATTTTATTTTCAAAGACCATGGCTAACTCGGAAAGTCCCATGAGTTTATTTTGAGAGTTCATGGTTGACCCGACAAGTTCTATTTATTTCCAGAGATACATGTATCACATTTACGTTTTCAAATTTTCACTAGCGGTCCAGCAGAAGCTTGGCACTTGTGCTTACATTTGTATTTGTACTATGTAATAATGTGACATTGTAATTCAATTGTAATAAAATAAATGGTTGTGCTATTAATGTGACATTGTAACTCATTTTATGAAGGCCTTTGCAAGTTAAGTGCTATTAATGGTTGCACAATGTGCTATTAATGTGGCATTGTAATTCATTTTATTAAGGCCTTTGCAACATTAAGTTTCCGGCCCCTTGGCCTTGATGTCAATCCTAGTGCATTAAACTTTAAAGCAAATTTAAAACACATGTTTTATGTTTATTATTTATATCATAAAATACTCAACCGTTCGGTGAACATTTGATGTATGGTTGTAGTTGCATTCCAGAATGAAATGCACAGAGCGCTACGCTTGCAAACTTAAACCTCAAAAATCACCCTATAACCATTAGATTAACAAAGATCAATGGTTTAGAATTTACTGTCAATGCAGGAGTAAATCATTGTCTTTAATAGTTTGTTTAAATGTTGTTAGCCATGTACATTGTACTACCTAATTGTGTATTGTGTAGTTCATAAGTAACAAGTAGAAATTTCGGTGTCATTCAGTTTGCTCATTGTAGTGCACCACCCTATTCTGGGTTCCATAGTTCTACTTCCAACAAAGCCATTCTAGTAACCCAATTTCAAGTTTCAATGCAGTTTCAACTTCAAGAATCAAAATTCAAAATCCGGGTAAGTTAAAGAATTATTGTGGCTACGTTTCATCGCTTGACATTTCTTAAAATCTTATTTTGTCAAACTTTGAAATTTAGGTTTAGGGTTAGAGGCTTAAGAATTAAGAAAAATTAAGGACTAATAGGGAATTTACAAATTTCATATTGTTGATTGTATCAGCATGTCTACCACCAGTACCACTAAAGCAATGTCAGATAAAAAAATACATTATAAAAATTGCTTAAAACCCCAAGTTTCACTGATGAATACCATAATATTATGATCCTGAAGCCTATGGTAGGCATACCTCAAAACTTAGATTTTCATCTGAGAATAAGGCTACAAAGAAAATGCAATTGCAAGTTAATAGTATCAGTGCACCGTGGGTAACTGGATTAGGGCGCATGATGTTACATGAGGTTTTCCCTTGCCCAAAATTTATCATGGTCTATGCCCTAAATTATGATGATAAGAAAAGATAAATTGTTAGTAAAGATAGAAAAGAAGAATTGTTATCCATTAATGCAGAAGAACTTGGAAAAGTGTTGGCCTTGGGGTTTACAACCGAGGAATTTGGAAATATCCACATTGGCCTAGAAAAGCTTGCTAGTGATTATGAAGCAGTGGATGAAATGGAGAAAATTTCTTTCTTAAATAGAATAGTTCAAGATAGAAACAAATTGAAAGGTGATCATAAGCCTCCTTATGATTTTGATATTTTTAAACCATGGGTTTAGGATATTATTTCCATGCTAGCATTTTTCCTCAAACTGGATAGCAATTTGGAAGTGGGTGCACGCCTCCTTGAAATGGTGTATAATATCCATTATGGTGTTCCAAATACCAAATATAATTTTATTGAGCACATTGTAGAATCCATTCATAAACAATTTTTAATGATTAAAGGAGGTTCCACCAAGACATTTAGGTTCACAACCTACTTGTGTTATCTTTTTCTATTCAAATTCATAGGAATGTTTCAAACCAGCAAGCTTCAGATTTAGCCCTATGGTAATAGTAATTCTAAGCAAAAGAAAATGGCTCTAGTATATGAATAGACCATTGTTATAAGGTTGCATGATTCTCAAAGGAACTACAGTCATTTTGTAGACTGCTTTTTGGCTCCATTGCATCAAGCAATTACAAATACTCCAATGCCTAGATTGCCTATGTCATGTAGAAATTGCATTCAACTAGGAAAAGAAATACAATTGGTTGATTGGTACTTAATGGAAGAATATATTGTGCTAAGATTTTATGGACCGAAAATACAACCATACAAACTTCCAATACATGTGATAAAAAGGGTTTTTGCTTTGGAATATGTAAGGAAGATGTAGAGTATTGATGAAAGAAACTTTAGCGGTCAAGGGAAGAAGACCTTATTTCCTTCTTTACCTTTTTCATATGGAGGGATGACATTCGAGAGAAAAGCACTTAGTGTGGCACATGATGTTTTGAATTTTTTTGATTTTGATGCTATCTGTCACTAGCAGTATGATCCATGTGACACCATTAAATCAATGATTGTGCTCAATAAGAATGTTGGAAGTAGAATTCAACATCAAAGTAAACCCTTGCTTGAAAACTTGAGAAACAAGGATTCTTGCGATGAAGTCAAAGTAGCAATGGAGAAAAGTGTTGTTGATAATGGTATTTCTTTTGAACAATTGTTAGTAGAAATTATGGCATTGCATCGAAAGAAAATTAGGAGGTACAACATTTTTTATGAAAAAAGTCATAAACCATCTAGTAGAGTAAAAATGTCAGATTCTCTATAGAAGGAAGTTACAGAAAAAAATTGGTCATGATCAAAAATTATTGCCTTTTGGTCTATGAGGAAGGAGCTAGGTGATCCAAGAGCTCTTGCATAGTGTGGAGATAATGAAGAAGATCTTGAGTTTAGAAAATTATGGAATATAGAGCATCTGAATGAATGAGAAGATGAAGAAAGTGATGATAATAGGGAAGAAGAAAGCCATGTCAATTTCAAACTTGGTTTAAGTGAGGCCACAAAAGAAGCATTTACTACAGGAGCAACCATAGCTGAAAAAATAGGTTATGAAGGTGGTGGTTCGGGATCCCAAGGATAAGGAATTCCTACAGTAATAGATGTACAACATAGACAACCAATTGTAAATCTGGCCTTGGAGTTGATAAAGTAGACCAAGGGCAAATAAGTAGAGCTGAAACAATTCAATTTGTTAGAGTTTCAAATCCTCGTCCTCATGGTCAGACACAATCACAACTAGGACATTCCCATGGTGGAGGGCTTAATGCAACTGGCACTGCCTCTGGTGGCAATGGTATGGGTAGTAGTACTAGCAGTGGTCAACATGTGCTACAACATCAAATTGCACACAAGAGGATACCAACACAATATACCACAAAAACACTAGGTGATCAAGGTGTTGGTTCCCAAATCAATAGATGCAATGAGTCCTAAAGAGTAGCCACTCTCACATATTCAAACTCAACGGGTTATTATGGCCAACGAACAAGATTCAGTTAGGGACTGAAATCTCCTACACTTCTAGCTCTATTAAACCAGGGAGGGTAATCCCAATCAGTATATTTATAGATACTTGTGTGCTAAAGTATCAAATACACTATAAACAGATGTTTCTCCTTCAATTGTTTGAATGACACAGTACCCTAAAGGTTTGGCTGACCTTCATAGCAGTGTTTAATTCAAAACTAAGAGATGTAGAGCATTAAATTGTACACACAAACAAACTGAGATTGAGAAGTAAATTTGATTTAAAAGTTGTCGTTTCTCATAATCAGTTTTAGGAAACTGTAACATTAAGAGACCAATGTTATATCCCAGGGTGGAGTCATCTAAACCATGTAATTTAAAACCTAACACAGCATTCAATTTGTCATAATTATATCTATCAGATGATGCATTACACCATTGATATTTAGCAACTAAACTAGTTATACTTAGCAATCCTAGCACACTGTTGCATAAACCTTCATTCGTGTTATTACAAATTAACTCATTCTTTGTATGAGAGTAATAACATGAAATAAACATATAGGGAAAGACAAGAAGTTGAATAATAACAATCTTTGATCACTCATATTCAGAATTTATGCAAAGTGAACTTGATGCAGACAACTAGTCAAGAATAATATGTCATCTACATTCAACTATGACTATACTATAGTTACATTCTTCATTTCAAAGCTCAAACTATTCCAGAGACTTGGAAACTAGCAATATACATTAAACCCCTGTTACAAAAATGTTCCTGTGAAAACTAAACAACGTGCAACTTCCTCTAGTGAAACAGGAAATCTACACTTAAAAAAAATGAAAGAACCCTAAATGGAGATCTCTCGATGACACCTGGCACATTCAGGTTCACTGATCTTCAACTGCCTTTGCTTGCTGAAGAATCTTCAACCTGCTCTCTGTTTTCTTGCTCCTCATTCCACTGCGGGCTGCAACAGAAAAATATTCCCCATGGGAAGACTTCATCCTTCATCATTCATCATTTTACCCATGTTGAAACTTCCTTGCAGCTAAAAAAAATCTTGAGTGAAAGTCTTTAGTATTTATTCTACTGTAAAAAGTTCCTTGGCTGTAAAATCCCCATTTCACCTGTGCAATTACCTTCTTCTCACCCAACAGTACAAAGCCCTTTACATTTTGCAAATCCTCGTGAAATGTTTATTTCACTACTCAATAAATAAAGTTTTTAACTTTATTTGTGAAGGCTTTAATTTTTCAATTAGGTAATAAAATAATTACCCATAAGTGTACAAATTTAAAAATGTCCAGCATTTTAAAAAATTAAATTCAATTACCCTCTTTATATATTATTTCACCATTTTAGCAAATAAAGTTTCAAATTTCACTTTATGGGGCAAAAATCATTTACCCATGATTACCCTCTTTATTCCTATGCAGTCTCGTGAAATATATTATTTCACCATTTTAGAAAATAACGTTTCAAATTTCACTTTATGGGGCAAAAATCATTTACTTGTGAGCTTTATATTTCTCCTATTCAAATTTATCAAATAACCTTTGAACTCCCGTCGTGGGTCCACCCCACTTATTTACTTTAACAAGAAGTTATCCTCACACATCACTAATAAATTTGGAAAAGCTAATATTTATTAGCGATGCCCAATGAACAAAATGCAGCTGAAGTTCTCGTGGAGAATTAAAAATATTATATCAGGCAAATAAAAATTTACCTGTGCTCTTATGTTTCACCTTTTCAATATTCAAAATTATTAAATAACTTTGAACTCTACCATGGGCCCACCATATTTATTTGCTCTGAGAACTTTCATCGCACATCTCTGATGTTTTTGGAAAAGGAAAAACTTATTAGCGATGGGCGAAATGAAGAGAAAGCCATCAGGCATCACAAATAGAAAATGGAAAAGAGTCATTGAATCAGCAATGAACGAAGCTAAAGAATGCACCATCGTGGATCGCCAATGAAAACAGGAGAAGACAAATCAAGTCTGCAATGGGCGAAAAGATCTTCCTCCTTTGTTTTGTTGCTTCCCTGGGAATTTTAATAGAACTTCTTGCAGCCATGGCAGGGGAAAAATGTGTAGGTCGTTTTTCTAATGCAAGGGCATTTTTGCAAGTGTTGGCAACAAAAAATCATCACAGACATGTTTAAAATCCCTACCCAAGCATTCAAAATGGTTAGGGGATAGATTTAAAACCTGGGACAACAAATTTGGGCTCAAAAACACCCCCAAAAATGTGTTGGAAAGTAAAAAACGTGATCAACATTCTCCAATTGTAGAAAACCCTCATTATTTACCTATGCCTTCCCTTTTGCATTTAATTCGTCAATACCAAAATTTTCCCTGAAATATTTCAACGTGCAACATCCACAGGCCCTAAGATATCTTCTTTCATCACCTCCTGGCCTCCATCGCGTATCGTGAATGTAGTATGAGAATTAAGCTACATATTAGCATGCGCGCTGAAGAAGATATGAGATCGCCCATTGCTCATAGAATGTGGAGAAAAACAATCAAATCTACAGTCAACGATGAAAAGGAATTGACATCTCTAACCGCCAATTCAAATGGAAATTACAAACCCAAAACAGTGATCGGCGATGAGTTCATCCGTGCACAGTGAAAGTTATATTTCAGCCAATCAAAAGCAAGAAATAAACTTGCTTTTCCCTCAAACATTAGAAATTTTATTTTATGTTTTCCCTAAATGCATTTTTCACATTTGCACAACATTTAAAATATCTTAAATATTTTAAACATTAGTATTTTTTTTTTAACATAAAGAGGGGTAAAAATTTATTAATCACAAGAGAAAATTACAGAGCCAAAACATTACATAGCCTTATCAAGCTCAACCAAATGGTCCAACTGTTGAGACAAATCAGGGGGTAATTGACCCCGATCAACCAAATTCCAACCATGAATATGGTCAGACGCCCATTTAGCCAAACAATTAGCAACACCATTCCACTCCCTAGGGATATGATTGAAAGTAACAAACTCAAGAGAAACACAAAGATTGAGAATTTGTTCAATAATCAAATCCAAGTGCCAACTAACATCCTCTAACCTCCACCTATTCAGCAAGTTCACCACAACCTGGGAATCCGATTCACATATAATCCTACGCCACCCCAACTTACTTCCATGCTCCATAGCCAGTAAAATTGCCTAAGCCTCCATAAGATTATTAGTATGAAGACCTTTATAAATAGAAAAGATAAATTGAACATCTCCTGAACTATCCTGACCAACACCACCAATTCCAGCATGACCAGGGTTTCCACGAGAAGAGCCATCCATGTTAATTTTAAGGATGCCTTGAGGAGGAGGAGACCATCTTCCCTCCCTATTCACCTTCAGAGTAGGATGCCTACACCTGTTGCGCATAAGCTGCTGATGCAAAGGAGGCAAATGAAGGCGGTTGAAATAGCCAGCATCAGAAGGAGCAATTGACTCAGATAGATCACACTTAGTCGTGATCGTTTCTCCCAAAGAATGCAAAATTTTCCACCACAAGCGAGGGGCCCCCATCATCATATCCTGAAAAATCCGACGATTCCTCTCCAACCAAAGGTTCCAAATGATGAAGGAAGGGACAATCGCCCAAGCAGCTTGAAGAAAGGAAGTAGAAATAGGGGCCCTACTCCCCCGATCCACAAACTCAGCCAAAGAAGAAACATGTCGACAGGGTATATTCCACACCTGCCACCAAAAATGCCAAATCTCCCGAGCATAGGAACATTGGAAGAAGAGATGAGAAGCACACTCCTCAGCCTTACGACACAACACACACAAAGAGGGACCCTGGAAACCCTGCTTGCATAAATTATCCCAAGTAAGACACCGATTTTGAGCCACCAACCACATGAAGAAATTGCACTTGGGCCAAGACAATTTATGCCAAACATACTTCCACCAAGGGACCTGAATATCCCCAAACAACTGTCGACCCAATTGCTTATAGCCAGTAGACACAGAGTATTTCCCATACATATCAGGACTATCCCAAGCTAAAATATCAGGTCCCCTCAACGAATTACAAGCTCGGGAAGCCAAAAGATGAGCAAGTTCCCGCCTGTCCTCCACAGAGCCCCCGGGAGGCCACTCAGAAAGGTGCTTCCAGCGGAAAGAAACAACAGAGCCGCAATGCTCAGCAATTTTGTAATGCTCAACGGTGTCCCAACCAGCAGTAGTAAAAACATCACAGAGGGGTTGTAGATGAGGAAAAGCAGAGAGAATAGGTGGGTGACCATCCCAAGAATCCCACCAAAAAAGAGCCTATGATCCTGAATGGAAAATCAAAAAAAGTGCACGCTTAATCAACTGGGCTCCCACTTCCAAAGTAGACCAAATCATAGAACCCCTTCCCTCCAGAGGATAGCGAGGAACCTCATGAGTAGCAACACCACGAAGATACTTATAGCTAAGAATACGGGCCCACAGCTGGTGTTGATTAGTACACCAACGCCAGTAAAGCTTCGCCGCAAGAACTTGCCCATTCAAAATAGAAGAATGTAAACCAAGACCACCCCCCTGCTTAGGTCTACACACAGAATCCCATTTAACAAGGCTCCACTTAGAAGTCATCAAGTTGCCACTCCAAAGGAATTGCCGAGAGAGAGCATCAAATTCGCGAAGGAAATACATAGGGGCCGATTGAACAAAACATATGTAGATGGGAAGGGCTTGGATAACAGACTGAAGGAGGGTAACTCTACCAGCAGTAGACAACCACCGATGAGTCCAATGAGTTACCTTCTTCCTCAACTTCTCAAGCAACGTCTGCCAAGAGGATCTGGGTTGACGACCAATGGCAAGAGGAATCCCCAGATAGACAAAGGAGAGAGATCCAATTTGAAACCTCAAAATAGTAGCAATCCTCCTCTGGATGGCCAAAGGAGTATTGAAGAAAAAAATAGAAGACTTCTGCTCATTAACTTTCTGACCCGAAGCGGCGAGGTAGATGTCCAAAGCTTGCCTAATGGATTCAGCTTCATGAAGATGAGCTAACCCCATAAGAGAGGTGTCATCCACAAACTGGAGGTGAGACAGAGTAGGCAGACCCAACCCCCACTGCCAACCATGAATCACACCAAGAGAGACCTGAGATTTAAGAAAGCGACCCAGCCCCTCAGCCATAATAATAAATAGATAGGGAGAGAGTGGGTCCCCCTGACGAAGGCCCCTAGTAGCACCAAACAACTCTGAAGGTTCCCCATTCACAATGACAGAAAATGAGGAGGAAGTCACACAGCTCATAGTCCAACTCACCCACTCAGGAGAAAACCCAAAGGCTAACAAAATCTTCTAAAGAAAACTCCATTTGACTCTGTCATATGCTTTTGCCATATCTAGCTTGATGAACATCGACTTCTCCTTGGAGATCACCATGGAATGAATAGCCTCAGAGGCAATCACTACCCCATCCAAAATTTGATGACCAGCCACAAAACCTCCTTGCTCCTCAGAAATAACAACAGGCAGGCAAGATTTAAGCCGCTCAGCAATCAACTTTGTAATAATCTTATACACCACATTGCAGAGTGCGATAGGTCAAAAAATCTCAAACCTATCAGCACCCTCCTTCTTAGGAATGAGGACTAAAAAATTAGCATTCATGGCCCGAAGCATCTGCTTGTTATAAAAAGATTCACAGACAACCTCCAACAAATCCATCTTCACAATATCCCAAAACTCCTGGAAAAATTCAACTGGGAACCCATCAGGGCCAGGAGCCTTCCCCTTATTCATCCCAAACACAACCTCTTCCACTTCAGACAGAGTAATCGGGCGCATGAGAGAAGCATTTAGCTCATCAGAAATCAAAGGAGGAATACAGGCAAGAATCCTATTTTCCTCAACCTTAGCAGGAAGAGAGTCCTCAGTAAACAAAGTAGAGAAGAATAGGCGCGCTTCTCTGGATAAGGCCTGTTGTGAGGATAAAACTAATCCTTCATAGTTAATGAGAGAAGAGATATAACACTTATTCTGACGAGCCTGCACAGAGTGATGAAAGAAGGCAGTATTCCTATCGCCCTCTTGAAGCCAGTCAATCCGAGCCTTTTGTTTCCAAAAAATCTCCTCACGAAGCTCCCACTCTTCCACAAATTTAAGAGCCTGGGACTCAGCATGCCCAAGAGCTTTTGAAAAACCAAGATCCCTAATCTGGCAAGTAATACCAGCAAGACGCTCCTGTGCTTCCCTTTTCTTAGCATGAAAATTACCAAAACATAGCCTATTCCATCTCTTAAGATGAAACTTAACACATTGCAACTTCTTAACAAAAGAGTACATAGCAGTACCATACGCAGGGGCTCCATCGAGCCACCACTGAGCAACTAGATTATGCAAAGAAGAGTCCCACAGCCACATAAGCTAAAATTTGAAAGGAGGATTCTTTGGATTAGGGAAAGGAGAGGCTAAAAACTTAATTGGCCAATGATCAGAGCCACACCAATCAAGAATCTCAGAGCCAATAACCACAGTGCCCCCAACCCAAAAACTAGAAACAAGAAACCTGTCCAACCGCTCAGAAATCGCCTCCGACCCACTCCGCCTATTATTCCAAGTAAATAATCCATTAGAAGGTTTGACATCAACAAGAGCAAGAGAAGCCACACTAGCCCGGAACAAATCTGAAGCAGGACCCAATCTCGACAATCCACCTCTTTTCTCTTCCAGGCACAAGATGGAATTGAAATCACCAGCTAAGATCCACGGAAAAAAGGGAGCACAAGATCTAACAAACGTGATATGGGCCCACAGCTGGCTTTTACCACAGATGTCAACCGGAGCATACACATTGCTAACCAAAATAGTCTCGCCAGAGTCCAAAACTGAGGCCACCATTGAGATAGAGGAATGGCTAGAAATCCACCAACGAGGAACAACCTTACAAGGATCCCAAAAAAGTGACAAACCTCTAGAATTACCTCTAGAGCCTATACACTGACACTGCCCAGAAACCCAAATACGAGGAGCATACTGAAGCATGCAGTCCACCTGAAGCTTAGTCTCCTGCACACAAAAAATATCTGGAGAATGTACCCCAATCAAATCCTGAATAGCTTTTTTACGGGAGGCGCTATTCAACCCCCTTGCATTCCAAGAAAGAATAATCATGGGGAAGGCTGGGCAAAGTGGGCGTCCAAGGTCTTAACAGAGCCTGATTCCACCAACAACTCCCCAGTAGATTTAATCTTGTCCACATCCTTCTTGCGACCAACCTTAGGAGACTTATCAAAATTTCCTTTCTTAAGAGGGCGTTGGAGCACTCCTAGATAAGAAGCTGAACCCCGACCTTTTCCTGAAGACAACGCCTCCTTAGCTAAGTCCGCTAAAATAATATTAGAAAAATTACAAATTTCAAGTATGCTTGCGGCCCAAACGGAGAAATTTCACTGTGCACAAACCTAGAGCCTATATTTTTTTCATGCAGCCATAATAAATTATTTAGAGAAAACACATTTCATCAATTTTTTCATAGCCATCAAGAATCAAGTACCTCCTTTGTAAACTAGCCCCCAGAACATGTTTACCTCACCTGAAATGCATTAAAATAATGCATCATATGACCTTTGTTTTTTATGAATATGAAGTTGTAGATTTTTTAGACCAAAATAAGAAATGGGTTGTCCTTAGATTTTCAAATTTTGAATTTTTTTGGAACACCCATTTTGGCTATGTTGCAATAAGAAAATGATTAAACAACCCATTAGAACCTATTCTGGGAGCCTTAAATTGAGTAGGAATGTAAACACCTAACCCAAGAATGCAGTGCAACAAACAGATCAAAAAAAGGGATCCTGAGGTGAAAGATATTAATCCTCAAAGTTGCCCTCTTAGACTTTTCTAAAACTGCTGATTTTGAAACCCTAAAAAAGTTCATCTGGAATGGGCTTTGAAAAAATATCAAATGAGGTGTTGAGGTACTACAAACTGGAAAAGTGGTAGATAATTATATAGGCAATCATGGGGAATATTCACTTTGATGTGCAGGTCATTAGGTCACCAAATATAAATTTAGATGTAGGGGCACTTTAGCAGATTTTACACAGTTCAGTTTGCAAATCTAAACTTTTTGCAACAGATTTAAACTAGAAAACTCAGCAAATGGATTCATGGGGCTATTCCAACTAATATGGGCCTTCATAAAGATTCAGAGGATCATGGAAAAATATGAGTTGGGCTTAATATTCAGCAGGCACAAAGATACAGCATCACAAAGATGGCCTACTCAGAAAGGTGCAACATGTGTAAACGAAAAACCAACTTCTGGACCTTGAAACCAAGACTTCACAAACTCACCAAAACTGATCCAAGGAGGCTGCAAATGGTCACACACCATCTTTGATAGGTGCTCAACACTTCCCCAAAGTGATTTTTCATGACAATTCAGGGGGTACAAAGTTATAGGCTCTCAAAAGGGCCACTTAGACTTATTCTGCAAGGAACTTCTGAGTGCATTAGGTAAATTTTTACATGCGATCTCAAAAATCTAGCCAAATTTTGGAGGTCCCAACACAAGGCATACAGAAGAGGCAAAGGATTTTGACAGGTCCAACTCCAAGTCACACTACCAGTGGATCCACCACAAAGGAGTTATTTCCAGGCACTCCCCCAATGCCAATTAGTTTGGTTGCAACATCATTAGCAACTGCAAGTACTCCTATTCCTTCACCATTCAAGCATTCCATTGTTCCTGCATCCCCGAGTTTTGATTACATTGAAGATTTTAAAAAGAAATCAGAATTGAATAAAAAATAAAAGAAGCAATTGATGGAGAGTGTGTATGCTCTAACTTTAGAGCCTACAACAACCATGGTATTACCCACATTTGACACAAGTAAATAAATCATGGAGTACACAATTCTTGTTCCCACTGCTCAAAACAAACCAGCAAATCAGATGGCTCCATCTAAATTTGAGGTGAACAATTTTCAATTGGATTTTTCTGGACTCAGAAATACTGACAAAATTAATGTATCAAAGAAGAACAATGAATTGGTCTACACATCATTGCTAAAGCAAGATAGAGAGAAAAAAGGTTGTAGACTCAAATTGAAAAGTTACAAGCAGACCTAGCAAATGAGAAAGCAAAGAGGAAAGCAGCAAATAACAAGAGCAATGAATTAGAAAAAAGAAGTAAAAAATCTGCCTCTACATCAATAAGCAAAGAGGATAAGTAGAATGAGATTGTAGTGAATGAACTGAAGAAAAGGCTAGATGAGAGCAACAAGAAATATGATGAGGAAAAATCCACTTCAGAAAAATTAAGACTAAGCATTGCAAATAGAAATGCACAGTGGGAACAAAAATTGGAGAAGGAGAGAAAAAGAAATGAAAGATTGGAGGCAGAGCTGATGGAAGCAAAAAATGAAATTAAGTATTGTCAAAATAAGTTATCTACATTTTGTAGAGAAACAATGAGGCATATGAAACAAAAGATCTGGGATGAAATAATGCAGGGGATTGATCATTTGTGTGACATGTTTCAATTGATTGATGCTATCATCCAACATCATAATAAGCTCAACAAATATTTAATGGAGAACAAAAATGTGTTGGCATTAGAGAAATCAGCAAATCAAATTCAACAAACAGTCTACAAAGCAAGTGACAATGTTTTGAAATCAAAATGGATTACTAATCGGCTTGCTACATTAATGACTTTGTCATCTATCATTGAAAAGTGTTTGAGAATGCATGAAACAGAAAAATATTTGCATTTGGTTACAGACAAGATGAAGAAGGTGGATGAAAAGGTAAGGAACTTCATAGAGCTTGGTTTTCCAGAGGCTTTTGACACAAATGAGTGATTCATTGGAAAGAATGATTTCAAAAAGAAGATGGAGGATGCAAGGAAGATTGATTTGGACAAGTTTCCTCAAAACCCAGATGTGGTGACCTATTTGGATTCCATCAAACCATTGCTAACCCTAAATGCAAAATTGACTGAAGAATCCAAGACAAGTTCCAATTTGAATCATGAATTGTTAACAAATCTTCAAGCGAAACAGCATCAGTTAGAACAAATGACAATTCCAACACCTGAAGAGTGGAAGTTGCTAGAAAAGGTGATGCAGTGATTTAATTTTTGATAATATGAGTTTCCAAGTTCCAACTCAGCTCTGTGCAGTGTTGTCTTTGAGCAATATTTTGCATTACCAATGCCTCTATGTATTCCTTCATGTGATAATCAATTTAAAAGTTCAAATTCAGACTTTAGTAATGTGTTGATGTTCAATTATATGTATTATTTATTATATCATTTGAAGAAAAAGTCTGGTAGTGATTTCAACTCCTAGATACACTTTAAACTATTGTTGATGTTCATTGTTGTATATGCTATTAATACTATTGTTAATATGCTACTAATACTATTCACACATCAATATTCAATCTCCATGACTACTTAGCAGATCCACTAAACATTTATATATGAATTCATGCTTTAATGATTTAATCATGGTACTTTAATCAGTTCATTAAACCAGAGCCAAAATTAAAACATACATCAATTCATATTGCATAATATTAATGACAAAGAAGATTAATGAAAGATCATTGATCATATTTCATTAATATTTCATGTAAAATGTTACAGCTGGAGAGACAATAGACTCAAAATAAGGGAGTAAAACAGGCTTAGTCGCTAGTCCTTAGAGTTTTATAACTTTGTCGCAAATTTCTAATTTTTCATAACTTCCCAATTCCCTGAATTGGTTGATGGTTCACTTTGATGAGTTTCAAGTCTTTGTTGGTCATCTTTCTATTCGGTGGGTCACTGGGTTGGAGGTTTCAAAAACTTTGAAACTTCAAACTTTGGTTCTAAGGTTCCATGTTTCAGTGACCACGCGACATTATGGACTTATCTTGTCTTTCAAAGGTGTCGTCATCTGACACCTCATTGAATGCTATGTACAAACTAATATAAAATATAAAATATCACAATTTCATGGAATACAACATAAAATATCATCAACTACAGTTTGACTTTGGAATATGATTCATGAAGTGCAATATAAAATAAAATATCATGAAGTGCAATGATTCACAATTTCATTGAATACAATATAAAAAATCATCAACTACAGTATGGAACAATGGAAACTGATCCATGAAGTGTAGTATAAATACCTAAAAGCTGCTAATTCTCTTCCATTTCCCAAACGGTGTCAGGGTCCTCAAACTGACGTTCATCATCAAATAAAGTAAAAGAGTCATCTTGAATTTGATTCCAAGTCTGCTCTTCATTTTCTTTGGTTTGTCTCAAATTCAACATTCATTGTGTCATTTTTGTCAATATCATTTGTCTGAGTCCCATTTCCATTGCTAGTGCCACCAATACCAGCCTTTGGAATTGGAGTGTTGCACAACTCAGTCCCTCTTCTTTCACATTTGGACCTCCAGATTGCGAGTTCCCTTTCAAAAGGAAAATTTCTAACATTATGCACAGTTCCTTTCATCCTCAAGCAATTTTCCAAATTCTTGTCTAGTTTTTTTCTTAACTTTGATTTCAAAAACCCCAATGTACTAAAAAATCTCTCATCCTCCACCAACCCCAATATCATTGTTTGACATAAATCAGCAAGTTTGAAATATTCTAATATCGAACCACGCAATATTTCACTATGACCTAAGTTTGTCCAAACCATTTTTATTGATCCCAGTTCAAAGGCCTTGTCCTTACCCACAGATTTATACTGGTCCTTCATAGCTGTTACAAAATTTCTACATTGTTTTCTAAGTTTAGCTTCATCTAAAATTCTTTTTATTTTCTTCTCATTGTATGTTACAGTTTTCAAAAATTGTTCGATCAAGATTTTTACCTGAGCATGAAAATATTTTGGGTTATCTCGGTTTACCCAAAATTGAGGATACACAATACTCATGGCTTCAAGCGTTTCATGTAAAGGGAATCTTTCATGAATCTTTGAGGAAAGATATTTTGTAATTTCCTTTAAATTATCACCAACAGATTTAACAATGCCTTCAAAATCTTCCTCATTAACAGCTACTTCTCTACTAGAGCACCTAGTTGTCATACATTGGTACATTTGTATATCATATCCACGTACACAAATAAATAAGTTCCCACTTGAATTAAACTGTAAATAATTATCATGATCATTCAAATCAGTAATTTTCTGCCACATGAAATAATTTGCACCATCTTGTGTTAGATCTAGATATAGATTATCGAGGGCCAAGCATGTATGTTTATGTAGATTGGAATATTCATTAATATACATAGTTTTTTCTTGGGATTTCTTCACAAGCTCGTTCATCACATCCAGCATGGGGAGAAGACTAGTTAAAGTCAAGAGTGTCTCTATATCACTTAACCTATGTAAGAGGTCAGTTGCTTTGTCTACTATGCTACGATTTTCGTACATCACTCCAATCAAGGATTTATATTCTGAAAGAACTCATTGCACCGGTCCATGAAAGGAGATCCATCTGGTATTGACATCCTTGAGAAGCTTGTTTCCTATGTTATTCCCTTAACAAAATTTTGAAATTCTGTGAAATGTCTAGGACTTCAATAGAAGTATGTGTGGATCTCGCGGACTAGATTTTTTACTTTTGATACTATAGGAAACTTTCTTACAATTTTGAATGCTAAATTCATTATGTGGGTCATGCAGTGAATGCCAAGCATGTATGGTGTACAAGTAGTTTGTAACTTTGTGCAAACACCAATCCTTTGACCTTACATCACTGCAACTCCATTAGCTCCTACACACACCAACTTTTTGGCAATTGTCAACTCATCCATACCTGTAATTTCATTCAAAGATTTCTTGACTAGTTCAAATATATTTTGCGATGTTGAACTATCCTTCATTTTATGAACACAAAGAAGATGAGCTTGGCGAACATGTTGTTGTACAGTATACAAATTCATACAAACCCAAGAAGTATTGTCTACCGCAGTAACTTCATCTAAAGATAATGCAATGAAATTTGACTCTTATACTCTATCCTTTAAATCTTCCTTTTCCATTGCAGCAAGACAATTTTCCCATTATCATCCAACGTTTACTAACCAATGTGAGTAGGGATAGTGAGGAACATTCAAATAAGATAATAAACCAGAATATTCTAGGTAGTTTGTCATAGCACGCCCTCTAGACAAAATATGAAAAACAACACTCATCTAAATAGTTTTTGACATATTTGTTGCTTCCATTGCTTTCCCAAATTGAGCCTCAAGTGTACCTTTACATTTAACAAAGCTTCAACATTTTTTGGTGATGCTCTTCATAATCCACGGCATACCTAACATGAATACATGCATTCTTCCTTTGATTTCCATCGTACGACTGATTGTTCCTTTCTGTCTATGATTTGTTTTTCATAAACTTTTCTGATATGTTGTTCTATAGTGTCAATCTTTAGCTACAATGTCTTGTCTCTTCCACATTTCCAAGTACAAATTGAACATCTAGCCAATTTTTCATTTTCAATATCGTTTGATTTCCCCACTAGTTCAATTAATGGGTACTTTGACAACCAACCAAGTTGAAAATTTCTTGTCATTTCCCACTCGCACCCCCTTTTTGGTTTATTTTTTCCTTTTCTTGCTACCAACATCATCATCCTCATCCAATTCAATTATCTCATTCTAGCTAACCAGGCCCAGGGTATCCCTTGGAACATCTTCTATGGTATTGTCATCTTGATTTAATACATTTTGATTTAAATCAATGACAATCTCAACTTAACCTTCCAATGGAAATGAGGTATTGTGAATGCTACCAATATTTGGTGGAAGAGTTGATGATGTAGCTCCATCTTGACCTGATGGATCAAAAGCTTTGGTAATTCCAAAGTAAGATTGTATGGTACGTCTAAGTTTTTGGTGTTTTGATGGCCTCACATTCTCTTCACCACCCTGAGGAGCGGTAGGAGCCTTACCACCCTAAGGAGTGGAAGGAGTCTGAGAAGCGGCAAGAGTCTCTTCACCACCCTAAGGAGTGGAAGGATCCTTATCCTTGCTGCTCAATTAGCTCAACATATTGATCTCTAATTCGCTCGACATATTCATCTCTCACTTTGAATAAAAATTGGAAAGAAAATTCTTTTGTTTAAGGACAAAGAATAATAATATAGATCCCATTCCCTACTCAATATCATCTTTAAGACTGAAGCAAGAATGGAAAAGAGATAAAGAAAACTTATTATTATAACTAATAACACTATGAAGAAATGATCACTCACCTTTAAGTCTATGTTTTCGACTTTCACTGACTTCTGAATCAAGAAGTAGAACCTCACTCCTCATAATGGAACAAAATGTGTAAGAATAAATGACACTTTCGATTGTATGTATTTATGTTCAAGGAATGGATTAATAATATTCCTTTCAGTTATTTATCAAAGATTGTATGAATGGCAATGCAATAGGAATTTATAAGTAGTGTGATAAGTGTTGCTCTTTAAAAATGATGAAAAGTCACATATCAAATTCAATACCAAGGAATAAAATATAAAAAAATTGGCTTTTCCTAAACTTAGTCGCTAGTCCTCAAAGTTTTATAACCTTGTTGTGGATTTCTAAATTTTCATAATTTCGTGATTCCCTGACTTGGTTGATGGTTCACTTTGTTGAGTTGCAAGTCTTTCTTGGTCATTTTTCTACTCAGTGGGTCAGAGGTTTCAAAAACTTTGAAACTTCAAAGTTTGGTTCTAAGGTTCACTTTGTTGAAGCAAGAATGGAAAAGAGATAAAGAAAACTTATTATTATAACTAATAACACTATGAAGAAATGATCACTTGCCTTTTAAGTCTACGTTTTTGTCTTTCGTTGACTTCTGAATTGAGAAGTAGAACCTTAGAACCGAACAAAATGTGTAAGAATAAATGACACTTTTGATTGTATTTATATCAATCCATGATTCCATATTTTGAAAATTCCATGGGATTTTTAAATGGTATATTAAAAATTTGGTGAATCTTGCATGCTTATACAACGATATGTTGTAATTTTTAAGGCAAAATGTGTCCTCAAATGTAATTATTTTTTAATGTTATTGGTGAAATAGGTCCTCATGAGCAACTATTTATAAATTTTAATTGGTGAATGGTTTTTCACAAGCAACTATTTGTAAATTTTAATTGGTAAAATGGGTCCTGATACAATGTTGTTTTAATAGTATTGGAGAATATGTAGGTGTTTTATTAAATGCTTTTGGGATTCCAGGAAAAAATATTAGTCGGTCCAATTGAAATGCGTAGTTTCACAATGGCAAATTTTTTGCTTAAATATGCCTCATTAAAAAAATCATTGGTGAATGGGCATGCATTGGACCTATAGTTCGTAAAATCTAGGCAATTTGGACACCCTATTGGGTGCGAGAAATTCACCAATTTCAACTTGGCCAATTCCTAGAGTTCACTAATTGGCGAAGATTCGCCACTAAAGTTTTCCCTGTAGTTGATGCATAGGTACTACCATCCCTTCTTTAGATTATCATGATTTATTCTCTAATGCATTATTGTCCTTATATTAAATCCACTGCTCTACACTTGTTTCCTAATGTCATGATCTTCACACAATTCATTGTATGAAGTATCTTTCTCTAGTGAATGATGTTTGTACCCTTTACCCTTCTCTTCCCTGCTCATAGTTGTTAATTTAAGGTTCAAGGTATTGATCAAAGAGTGCATAGATTCATAAGGCACTGTCATCAATGTCTACCACCTCGCTATCACAGTAAACTAGATCATGGTTTCACAATCAAGCATTGACTGTCACGAAGTCATTAAAATGATTGTCTTCAAAAAACTATCCTTCTTGCATTATTAAAGACTACCCTTTTGTTTACCACAACTTTTCTCTATTTTTTAGTGCTATGTTTTTCTTTCAACAACTTCACGAAGCCTTTTGTCTCATTTGCAAAATTCTTTGGTTTGTGAATATCCTCTCTTGAAATAGTGACTATGTTTTGTTTCGTCAAAAAATTGCATTGATATGTCATTTACATTATCACTTGCATATTTTTATAACTATCCCTCCTTTATTGCAAAGTTATTGTAACCTTACCCTCACAGTGATAATGACTCTTGATAGGGATTAGGTGTAGATTTTGAATTATCTTCATGGCATTAAACCAATACCTCAAATGAATATACCAAATGATAGCTCACTTCACCTTTCAAATATATTCCTTGTAATTCTTTTGATCCTACTACCTTTTAACAAAAAATTGATTAAAACATGAAAAGCCTAATCAAGTTTGTGACTCCTTGATGCTTGGGACTGTCATCTTTAAATCATGATTGTGAATATCAAGTTGATTGTCTTGATCAATTCTTTGTCCAATTGATCCTCTCCTTTAAAAACTTTGATCATAACTCCTTCATTGTCTATGAGATTGTTATCTATTACATGTTGATGGAGTTATTTCATAGTTTAAAACTCTAACACCATCGTAATTTGTCGAGATGGTTTCTCTTTACTAATTTGTTTTAACTGTCATAATCTTTGGACTACTTTTTGTTAGTGTATTCTAGTCTAGTTAGGCTAACTTAATCCTACTTAGGTGTTGGAGTTAACCCTTGACTCGTTACTCATGATGTGTCAAGGTTGTTGAGGTGTCTTGAGAGGTTTCCAATCCCTCTTTACACCTCTCCCTTGCATAGAGGAGAGCAACTCGCCACCACTATAGGATGAGGAGTCCTCTCCTCAATCCATGGCATGTGTGCCTATTCTTATGGCACATTTTTGCTCATCCTCATGCTATATATTGAGGGTTTGAGATCTTTATTCTTGGGTCACCTAATACAATTTCATGATTTTTTCATGTGCTTGTCTTCTCATCCCACTTTTCTGTATTTTTATTCGGGGGATTATGCAGGGTATTTTATAATTAATGAACTAAAATAAGGTTCTAAAGGGGGTAATTATCTAGTCTAGAAATGGGAATTAGATATAATCCATCTATTATCAGTTTGGGAGAAGGAAACTATAAGTCTTGGCGTGATGGAATCATAAAGCACTGCCGATGGATTCATTTATTGCTGCATTTGTTTGGACTTATTCTTGAACCTATTGCATGTTGGCAGAAATCTGTATGGGAAAGTAGAAATGACAATGTCTTAGGTTTAATCAGTTTAAGTGTTGGGGACCACACATCATTTTAGGTAGCATGGTCACATTGAAGGGGGTATGATTATCGTCCATTGGTAAGTTGTTCATTATATGTGTTTATATTGATTGAATTTGTAAATGTTTATACTGTTTTAACATTATATATATATATATAAAATCACTTGATCATGATCATGGTTTCTTTGTTTCTATCATTATTATAAAGGTGGGGCACCCTAGGGAACATAATATGGATTATCACGGCCCAGAGAATGTGGTTTTGCAAGCGGTTGAACATGGAGCTGTGAATATCGAAGATGAAGTTAATGATCCTATGGAAGAAGATGATCATGCGCCAGAAAACACAGTTAAAGATGATAGTACAAATACATTGATTCATGACACATTTAGTGGCAGAGTTGATCATGATGATCGAGATGACTTTGATGATGTTCATGATTTACCTGTACTTGAGAAGTCATACAAGCCCCTTTATGAAGGCTCCCAAACAACTCTTCTCTCTGATGTATTGTTGTTGTTGAACTTGAAGGTTATGAATGGTTTATCAAACATAGCAATCTCACAGATGTTAAGGTATGTCATATTTGTCATCTTTTTTCATCTATTTTAATTGTTGTTAGTTCATCACTACTAAATAAAGGATGAAATATGTACCATTAATATTCTTTATATTAAAAAAATATTTTTTGTTGTAGATTGATTGGTGAATTTTTGTTACCACCATCAAATATTTTACCTCACTCATACCAAGATTTATCTGGCATTATGAAAGATATCGAAATGGAGTATCAAGCAATAGATGCATGTCCCAATGATCATATTATATATCATAAACAAAATGAATTTGCAACAGAATGCCCAAAATTTCATATAAGTAGATATCAAAAAAATCAACTAACAAAAAAGGTGTCTCACAAGGTTCTTCGTTATATTCTCATTATTCCACGTATGCAACAATTATTTAGGTGTGAAAGCTTAGCGCAACTTATGGATTACCATGCACAAAATAGAAATGGAGATGACATTCTTCAAATGCTTGTGGATGGTTCTACATTTAGGGACATGGAGGAAAAATGTCCACACTTTAAAGAAGAACCTTGTAATTTCAGGCTTTCATTGGGAGCGAACGGTGTCAATCCATTTGGAGAGCTGAGATCTATTTACTCGGTGTGGTTTTTTTTTGTTATCAACAATAACATTCCTCCATGGATTTCAATAAAGAGGGAGCACATAATGTTGTCAATGATTGTTCCAGGTATTTGTTTACATCAATTTTCTTTAACGTAGTAGCATCTCATTTGTCTTATTTGTTGCATAATGACTTATATTTTTTTCATTCAATATTCATGTACATTAATTTATATATATTGCAGTAAAATGGTTATAATAATTATGTAATGTTTATGTTCATTCAACTAGGTAAGTACCAAGTTAAAGATATGAATGTATATATTGAGCCTCTTATTGACAAGTTACTAAAGTTATGGAATGGTGTCACTATGTATGACGTCTCTAGACCAATAGGACAAAGACAATTTCAATTCCATGCAATGCTTGTATGGACAATTCATGATGCCCCAGGGCTAACACATTTTTGTGGTATGTTATAACGTTCGACTACACTTTAACAATATTTAATTTTATGAAGTAGATATCATGCATGTTTTTAAAAAAATCTATTCATTATATATAATTATAAAAATTGACATATTTAATCCAATTATATATGATCTTGCAGGTCTTCAAACAAAGGGAAAATTTGCATGTCCAATTTGTGGTCCAAAGATCAAATCTCGTCATTCAACAAGTTTAGGAAAGCAAGTGTTTGATGAGTATAGGAACTTCCTCCATAGAAATCATAAGTATCGAACTACTAAAAAACATCTTATCAATGGGAAAGAAGAGACTACATCAAAACCACGAAGAATGACACCTCGCCTATGGAAGTTGGAATATAATAGAATTAATCGTCAAGGTTATACATCGGATCAAATTGTTTATCTATCATATATGATATGTTTTGAATTTACATTTTTATATTGTGTTGTATTTACTCATGTTGTAATTGACAATGATTGTCGTTGTTAATTTTTTTAACTTATATGTTTCATGAAGGTCGTCAAGGCATTAATGGTCGGCTTCCACAGGGACTGAAAAGTTATCCCAGATAATTTCGTAGGTTTCCCTACTATGAGCAGCTACAAATTGTGCATTTGTTTGATATAATGCATATCGGAAAAAATATAACAGAAACGTTATGGAAAATATTAGATGGAAGGAATGACCAAAAAAAATTGTCAAAATTTGTAGTGACATTCAGGAAGCCAATCATGCAATGAAAAATGTCATTCAATTAAATAGCGATGGAGACCAAATTAATATAAGTGTCCTTCCTTGGTTATTAACGGAGCAGCAAAGCAATGCTATAAAATAAGTCATGAAAAATTCAATTTCCCACAAGATTTGTTGCGAACATAAACAAATAATAACAAAGAAAAGGTGAATTTGGGTCAGGGATGAAAACCCATGATTGGCATACCTTCATTAAGGTAATTATTCTGGTATATTATATACACTTGTATAATGCATGTACTTTTCAGTGTATTATGTTTACTACTTTTGGAAAAATAATGATCATTTTATAATTGTTGCAGTATGTTCTACCTCTATCTCTCCCAGACAACTTTGACAACAATGTCAAGCAAGTTATATATGATCTTGGAAAATTTATGAGGTAAGTAGCGATATTTGTTCAATTCGTTGTATACATCTTATAAATGCCATTTTTTTTACTTGTTATGTAATATACTGTATGTTTTTGTTAAATCTCGTTAATATATTTGTGCTTTGAATCACTTGTAGATGGTTGTCATCTAAAGAAATCCATAAAGAAGATATAAATTATTGGAAGAGAAAAATTCCTCGTCTAACGTGTGAAATGCAAAAGTTTCTACCTTCGACATTTTTCAATGCACAAGAACACTACTTCATACACCAAGTTGAAGAGATTGAATTGTGTGGACCTGTACACACAAAGTCAATGTGGATCCAGTTGAGAGGCACTTGAAATTTTTGAAGGCTTTTATTAGACAAAAAGCACATCCTGAGGGTTCTATGGTGGAGGGATATATGGTATACCAGACCATGGTGTACATTAGTGAATATCTTCCTAAGTTTTCAACAAAGATCCATGTAGATCGCATTTGGGATCCCAACTCCATTAACAAATTCACAAGGGAGTACCTAATGGGGAAAGGTAGATTGAGGAAATGAGAGGTAATTATAAGATGGTCATGGAGATTAATTGGAATATATTTTACATATGGTTTTTATGTATATTGTACTTATTTAATTTTTAATCTTCAATATACATCAATTATAAATTAAGGTCATATACTGTGGTATTTAACTAATTATGCATCGTTTGTGAATTTAGAATTTTTTTGATACAATTGGTCGAGAGTGGGATGCACTACATTTGTATGTCGCAAACAATCTTGATTGGATGACGGTATGGATTAGATGATGTTAACAATCTGTTCGCGCATTAATATGGGAAGGTGTGGCTTCATTGGTTAAAGAAGCTCATCGTAATGGAGATTCCAATGTTACACAAAGGGAAATTGATTTAGCATATGGTTTAAGAGATAGAAAAGTACGTATAAATATATTAATCACCCATATTATTTAATTATTTTCAATTATATTGATGTATATATATGTTGAGATTATTTTCTTTGCATACATTCGGCCAAGAATAAATATGTTTATCAATTGACGATATTGCAATAATTTTTACATATTTGACATATTGCAGTGAAACACCACAAGGCTATGTGGTGCAATGGTCATAAATTTTGAATCAAAATGTTGGATGACATGAAGAAAACTTGTGATTCTAGTATAACTGCAGTCTTTCAGGTGTCTAAGGTTTCATCTAGAAGCGACATACATCCAGAAGTCTCAGAAAATTGATACTATGGGATTTTGGATGATATACTTGAGTGTGACTTTAAGTCCTTCAGATTAATTCTATTCATCGTCCTATGGTACAAGCTACGATTGAATGAAAATGATCCCAAGAGAACTGTTATTGAAGATGATAATGGATTTACCATGGTTAATACAAGGTCAATCGAGCGAGTTGGAAATGAACCCTATGTTCTTCCAAGCCAATGTGAGTAGGTATTTTACTCAGAGGTTCCAGATAAACCAAGTTGGTCATTTGTTGTTAGACATGATCCAAGAGGAAGGTCGGTAAAGTATAATGTGGTGGAAGAAGAAGATACCAAAGAACTAGAAGATGATGTAGATGATGATCAAGATCAACAGTTAGTTGATGATGTCCCTGACGAAGATGTCGAAGAGGAGGAACTAGATCATGATGATGTAGGAGTTAATGTTCATAAAGATGATATTCGTGTGGATGATGACATTATCGAAACTAATATCGATGATGATGATGATGATATGAACAATCCTTACAATGTCAAATCTAGATCAGATGATACAGACAAAGAGTTGGATGAAGAAGAAGATCAATGACATTGAAATGTATGAGTTATGTGATTATATTATCTATTTGATATTAATTTCTTGATAGAATTATATTTCACTTATGTGGTTACATAATTAATTCATGATGTTTTTTTATTTTTTATGTCATTACATAATTAATTTAATGATGTTCTTTTTAATGTTTGAAAGGTCAAAAAATTAAAACATTTCAATAGTGATGTTAACAACCTTGAAATTAGTGTGTTTTATGTTTTATGTGATCATAATAGATTAAAAATTCAGTTGTAGAGGTGGTTTTTCAGTGGTTGATGTGTAAAGGCCTTTAAAAGGCATAAAGTGATCATTGTAATGGTTGTTGATGGTTGAGGATTTAAAATACAAGCTCTTGACATTCAAAAATCTATGTTTTTCTTCAAAATTTCTATTTAATATTATGTAGCACTGTACGGTCACATGCAGCCATATTTTGATGTGAAATCAATTCCAGATCATGAAAATATGTGTTATCTTTGATTTGAATCTGATTTGACGGCTTAAGGCATTGATTTGAGTTAGAAAGCTTTATTTCTTTGCATACAACCCAGTTACCCTATTTTTGAGGGTTTTGTAGTCCAAACATGATATAAAGGGGCTCTTACACTTTTTGTGATTACTGTAGCTTGTGTAAGAGGCCCCATGGATATTTTTTTAATTGTAGGATGCATGAATAGGGCATAGGATGAGAAATAAAGAAGGTATAGTTGTTGTCCTCAAGAGTTTTGTGAAGAAAAGCATGTGAAATGAGAGGTTCAAGCCTAAGTTTCAACAAAATATGTATGGGAGATCTAATTTTATGAATTTTTATCCATGTGCAGACCTAATGGGTTGTTTCTTCCCCTCTTCCCCTCTTCCCCTCTCCCTTTCCCCTCCTAATTCTCTCTCTCTCTCTCAAGTCTCTCCCTCCTACCCCCTCTACCTCTCTCAAGTCTCTTTGTCTCTCTCACTCACTCCTATGTCTCTCCACTCTACCCTTAACCCTCCTCTCTCTTTCCACTCCCTCTCTCTCCCCCCTCTCTCCACTCCTCCCCTCCCCTCCATATCCTCTCACTCTCCCTCCTACCCTCTCTCTCTCTCTCTCTCTCTCTCTCTCTCTCTCTCTCTCTCTCATCTCTCTTCCCTCTACCCTTTTAACCATCTACCTGATGGAACTTCAAAGTTTTATCCTTCCTTATGTCTCTGGTCATCTATGGTGTTTGGGAAAAGCCTAGGGTTGGGGTCTTACCTTTGTCTTCATGTAAAACCCTAGTATTATCTTATGCCTTAGGAAGGATCTATTTGATCGTTACTTTTTGGGAGGGTTTTTAAAACATCTTAAGTCCCATCACTTCATCTAGGTCTGGCCCCCTTTAGTTTTATCATTTTATTTCCTTCATTTAATTTTATTCTCCTAAGTCTTGGATGGTCTCATGCTCCCTCATTTAAGTGACAACTTATGTCATTGTTTCTCGTTGGCCTAGTGATGTCCCCTTATTCATTTAATAAAAAATTTTATTTTGCAGAGGGACAAGTTCACATGACCGTTGATCAATCATCATTTGATCTCAGTCGTTCCCCGCCATCCTGCAATGACCCCACCACACTGTCTTGGTTGATCACGATATCATGGGCAAGTGCCACATGTCTCGTCTGATGATGCCAAAGGGATGATAAAATAATTTGATGCATCTATTTGATTTTAATACATTATGCAGTGGGTTACTAAAAATTTTATGAGATGCACATGCTTCAAATCAACGCAGATGCTATAATCTTAGTAGGAAAGGTGCACGATGGTTAAATACAAAGCTGGCAACTGTGTTGGATGAACTGGATTGCCGATGGTTGAAGATCCATAGTTTCCCACCATCGCATGATCAAAAGTTGTGAGGTTTTTATCGATTGCGATATCATGGGCGAGCGCCACGTGGATTTTGTTGGCAACGCATGGTATGGTGGGCCCCTTGTTGCCACGATGGAGATTATGTCAATTTGATTTGAAGGTAGCCATTTGATGATCTGACCAAGGTGAAAGATCAACAGCCAATATTTGAATCTGCATCAAATGCGATTGGAGTTGTTCATGTAGCGCGCGAGTAAGCTTTAATGGCAGACATGACATCTACTGCCAGGGTTTGATCGAAATAAAGCAATTTTTCTTCTTCTTTTGGTATCATAAAGAATTCAAAACATATTTTCGGAGTAGTTGTGGAGCCAAGGACGAAGTTACAAATTGTTACAACAAGAATTTGGGTTTCAGCAAGCACAAAGCCGTGAGTTCATTTTTGTATCTCCTAGTTATTTTGAATTTGAATTTGATGGAAATTTGTTGTGTGCTTGTCGTAGGGCTTGTCGATAGTTGTTTTAGGGATATAAGTTAATTGAATTGTGCGAAATTTCAAGGTTTTGTTCTGTAATTTCATATTTTGTTAATCCCTAGTTTTTTAAAAGTTTGAATAGCAAGGAAGCCCTAGTTTACTCAGGATGGCACCGACAAAGCAGCACTTTGGCTAGCTTGATTATTTAAGTAGAAACTTATATGATGATTTCCTGGATAAATTTCCCTTGTCGACAAATGATAGGAAGAAGGGGTTGGTTTTGATGTGAGGAAAAACTCTAGGGGAGGGATTAGTATATAATTGTTCTAACATAGTTGATGCTAGGGTTCCTCTTACTAGTCTAGAGATGTTCAGATTGTGGTTTGGATAGAGGAATTTTCCCCACCCCTTTTCTAATGGTTGGATGTATGATATGGGGAAGTTAGTGGTACCGAATGTGTTCCCTAATATAGACTTGTTTAGGGCAGTGGTTGCATCATATGACCCTATCACACAGGTGATTCGAGATAATGATGGAAAGGTTCTGTTAAGCATCAACAAAGAGGAATTTCGACATGTTTTTCATCTGAGTGAGCCTAGTACATTCCTGGTTCCTATTGATCTTGAAGATATGAAGAAGGAATATGGGAGGTCAAAATCACTTTTCAAAGCTAAGTTGCTCCCACCTCATTTGGCTAGGGCAAGAGGTTCAAAATTCCATATTAGCCCTAATGACCAAGAACCTTTCAGACTGAATTTCTTTGCAAAGCATTTCTTGGCTACCTTTTACTCATTGTGCCAAATTTTGGGTTTTCACCCCAACACGATGATGCCTATTGCTTACATGTTTATGGGGGTGCAAATACAACACCTTAATTTCTCAGTAATTTTGCTTCTTTATTGGCTGAAAAGATACATGAAGGGATGTCAAAGTTGCAGAAAAATGATACAGGCACTCCATTCTTCTAGTATTCCATGTTAATGTATATGTTCTTGTATAAGAATGTTGAATTCTTCTCTGAGAAGATGGAGTTAAGGCAGTGTGTTGATGGAAAAAGATTGTTGGTGCAGGTATGGACTGCAGATTTATCATGTAATAGGGAAAACATCAGTTATGTGCATTTTGACAATTGTTTTGCTTCTAGATTGAGAGCCAGGCCTATGGTAAATGTACCCAGGATTCCTGAGGAGTTGCATGATTTCCTTAGACCAAAAGGGAGGAAGCCAGAATTGAAGGTTTTCCATAACTAGGTGATATCATTCCATACCCAGTTAGTATTGTCTTGAGGGTGTATGGTTTTTAGGGGACCCCTCATATATTTCCGTGTAATGTGTCACCAAGAGTGGGGTTTGTAGAATTCATGTGGAAAATTGGTTGTATCCATGAGGACAACCTTACTGGGAAAGGTAAAGGAACATTCTTCCCGAATTACACTATGGTGTCAAATTTTGTTTTTTCAAAGGGAAGCTAGATACATTTTGGGAAATTTTTTGAGGAATACCATTTGAGGTGTGGCCCCAAGTGACAACATGATCCTGAGGGCTTCTTTGCTCTTTTCAGAAAAAGGATAAA
Organism: Sequoia sempervirens; assembly: GCA_007258455.2. Lineage (NCBI taxonomy): Eukaryota > Viridiplantae > Streptophyta > Pinopsida > Cupressales > Cupressaceae > Sequoia > Sequoia sempervirens. The sequence goes on from VDFB02370866.1 coordinate 67,847, forward strand.
AGGTGGTAAGTTTGTGCATGAGTTCAAATTCCCTGAAGAATTGATTAGAAATGAATTTGACCTAAATAGGCAGGAGTTGAACAAGGAGAAGTGGGTAGCTTATGACAAGCTATTGGCTATTGTGCACAAAATGGATCCAAAGTATGATCCATTGATGGAGTTCAGTCCATATCATAATAAAATTGACTTCCTAATGGGAAACTTCAAAGAAATCATGGGCACCTTGATGACCAAAAAGATAAACTTGGAGTCAGATTTGGGCATACAAGAGCAAGATGCCAGGCCAATTGAAGTGAGGTCAACTTGCCAACCCATAGAAAGATGGCCTATTTACAAAAGGAAGAGAAATGAAAGTAGTGATGAAGAAGAAGAGGATAGAAAGGGAAAGAAAATAATGAAATTTCCTACACAAAAAGGTCCAAAGTTCAAAACACTTAGAGCAATCAAGATTATTGACTTGGATGCATCACCTAAAAATAGTCCCTCACCACCACCATCAGAGCCAAGCCCTAAAAGGCAAAGAATTGAACAATCACAAGAGGATTTAGTGGATGAGGACCAGGACATGTAGATGGGTATGCCTTCCCCTCCTAGGCTGGTTGAATTGGTTCTCTTTGATCTGGATATGAAAGGAAAATGTGTACAAGATGCAAGAATAGAGGCATGTAAAGAGTTTCTAGATGACAATGCATTTGTAAAAACTCTGGTCTTCTTGCAACTAGTATGGAGAATGAAATTGGAAGAATATCAAGATAAATGAAAGAGGAGAAGAGAATTGAGACCTGATAGGTCAGACCAAGAGAATGATGATGAAGTGAAAGTTGAACTAATGGAAGATTTCAAGAACATCACTCCTGAGGAAGGGAGAAAATTAGTAAATCAAGCTAGTGTCTTGATTTTACCTGAATGGGACATTACAGATGTTGTAGATTTCAATGCTATTTTGAAGTCCAAGCACCCCTTACAAGACTCTAAAGAAGAGGTCAAGGCAGCATTGTAGGATTCTTCCTTCAGTGAAGAGTATGAAACTTTAGCAATTTGGGCTTTGGCCCCTCAAGGGAGAAAGTCGAATGTTACTGATATTAACACAAATCAAAGAGGAGGGTTGATAATAAAGAGAGATTTAGAGACCTCAACCACAGAGGCTACTAATTTGACTGTAAATATGGCCAAATTGGCCCAAAAGACTGTTGAAAGAGAGGAAGCTGAAAAGAAAAGCTTAATGGAGAAGTACAATGCCATAATTGAGAAATGTAGCAAGATGCAACAAAGGAATGTTGAGTTGCAGATTGAGGTGGAAAGGTTAAAGAACAAGTAGATTGGGGAGACATCAAGTGCTCCAGGGATCAGAACATTGCCTTCCACATCAAGGTTAGTGCCTCCTACTTCTCCTATTGTGTCTACACCAAGGTCTCCCAGTCAAACTCCTTCCCTTAGCCCTACTTTAGAGCTAATTGATGAAGAAATGGAATACTCTGTTGATCCTTCGAAGAAGCAACTAATGCATAAGATTTCATAGTTACAAGCATCCTTGAAGGTGAGTGAGGAGGGAATATTCTTAAAGCAAAGGGAGGTTGTAAATGTTGTATTGAGACATTTAAATGAGAAAGTTGATGACAAATTGTCATATGTGGATTCTTTATATACTTTATTATTAAGTGCAATAAAGAATATTGATAGGGATCAGGAGGTTGTAGTACCATTAATTGAAAGATGGATCCCTAGGGCCAATGATCTTGACATCATGTAGAAAGCTTCAAGGTTTGATGTAAATAATAGGCCCAAATCATTAAGGCCTACTCAAGTATTAGTTAAGTCATTACAAGGTTTTTAGACCTTACCAGATGACTTGAGTAGGAAGATCAAAGAATTGGTGAATAAATTTGATGATTGGAGCGACACATTACTACCTAACATAATTGATGAGTAGGGAAATATCAGGTCACTCCAACAATGGCAAGATCAGGCAAATGAAGTCATCAATTGTCAAATTAGATTAATTTGTAATGACTCAGATTATGATTTATTGGTGAGTTGTATGGATAAAATTATTAGCACTAGTTCATTCTTTGAATCTTTTGAAAGAGAAGCGAATCAGGTGGTAGTTAAGTATACACCTTATAGTGACAAGGTAAATGAGGTAATCAATTTTAATTGGCCAACTAATAAGGAATACCATAAATGGGTAAACGTATATTTAACTGAGGAGGAGTAAAGAGGAGTAGGCTATTAACAGTTGACAAGTCAGTTGTTGTAGTTATAACGGATTACAGTTTTGTTTTTGGTGGTAATCTTGGCGCGGAATTCTTGAAGCTTTGTTGCCGCATCAATCATTCTCAGTGGGCACGATGAACAAGAGGATTCTCCAAGAAATTATTGTTGTAACAAATTTTGGAATGTCATAAAGCAGTCCAATTGGCTGGTGATGTGTGTGCTTTCTAGCTTGATGCTTGTTTGCTCCTTCATTTCTATAAGAAGGATTTCAAGGCCAGAAGTATGGGTTAGCAAGTTAGATATTTTTTGGTCGAGTCTAGGTAGAGTTGTAGAGAAAATTGTAAAGTTTAATGGTTTTAAGAAAAATGCAATTTAGGTTTTGAGTCATTCTGTAGTAGATTTTGAATTCATGGGGATTTGATGTTTTATGACAGTACTGGCATTTGAATTGAAATGATTAATTCAAACTCATGTCTCTCCTTTGTACATGCATATTTGAATTTTGAATAAGATAATCAAGGGTTGTCTTGTTCATCTCACTGTTGTGGTGTGTATGATTTCTATTTTGGCTTTAATTCAAGGAATTAATTAAAATTATTGAATGGGATTGTAGGTGGATATGTTCTGTATAAGGATTTGATAAGTAGTATTGGGTTAGAATACATGTTGATGAAATTGTAAAGCAATGTTCTCAAGGATCTTATATGTTATGTGTTAAATCTATCATAAACCCTTAGATGTTTATGAATTTGACTCCCTCAATGGATATATGGCGATCTAAGATGTACTAATTTGTATGGTTCAGTATTTTGTTTGTCTTTACCTAGCACTTGCTAAAATTACAAATCAATGACTATTTTACACTGTGGAATGTGTTGTAGTTATCTCATGCTCCAAATAGTTGATATTACTGATGAAAAGCCAATTCTATTTAGTATTATCCTATTATGTTGAGCTATTAAATGGGATTATTTACTGTTGTTAATGTTGTTTATGAGAATGGTGTAGAGGTTGTAAACACATTAAGGGATCACCCTCC
>VDFB02370866.1:71199-110225 GCA_007258455.2 Sequoia sempervirens
CATAAAACATGTGTTTTAAATTTGCTTTAAAGTTTAATGCACTAGGATTGACATCAAGGCCAAGGGGCCGGAAACTTAATGTTGCAAAGGCCTTAATAAAATGAATTACAATGCCACATTAATAGCACATTGTGCAACCATTAATAGCACTTAACTTGCAAAGGCCTTCATAAAATGAGTTACAATGTCACATTAATAGCACAACCATTTATTTTATTACAATTGAATTACAATGTCACATTATTACATAGTACAAATACAAATGTAAGCACAAGTGCCAAGCTTCTGCTGGACCGCTAGTGAAAATTTGAAAACGTAAATGTGATACATGTATCTCTGGAAATAAATAGAACTTGTCGGGTCAACCATGAACTCTCAAAATAAACTCATGGGACTTTCCGAGTTAGCCATGGTCTTTGAAAATAAAATCATGGGGAAATGGGAGCTGTGAAGATATAAAATGTACTTAGCCCCTTTCAGAACCAGACTGATGTAGAAGATGAGGGGTTGTAAAATTGCTCCCATGCAGAAGATGAGCACTAAAAATAAATGCATGGGGCTTGCTTGGTAGGCCATGGTGTCTCAAAATAAATGCAAGGGACTCTTGTAGCCAACCATGTAGATGATGAGGGGTAGTAAAGCTGCTCCCATGCAAAAGATGAGCACTAAAATTAAATGCATGAGAATTTCCTCAACAACCATGCAGACGATGAGGGGTAGTGAAACTGCTCCCATCTTCTACTTGCAACTTCCATGCACTAGGATAGCACTTATCTCCATCAGAGCTCCTCATCCTAGTTCAAAACCTGTCTGAGAAGTCAGGTAAACCAAATCAATTTCTTTCCAATTCCACCCATGCTGAACTTGAAGGAAATTGGTCTTTTACTTTGTAACTACATAACTAAAGGTAGGAGAATTTAGAGCATCCCCAATAATACCGCCTTATCTTTTTCCTAAATCCTTATTAAATTATTAACCTACAAAATGAAAACCCTTACGATAATTAAACAAATGATTTTAGTTGTGCTCACTATCCTTATTTATGGGCCAAAAGTGCCACCAAAAGTATCACTACCAGAGTGGTCCCTTGTACCCCTCACACGTGTCACGTGTGAGGTTGTGTATAGTTACTACTGACTAGTAATAATTGCGATTCACACAAACAAAAAATCCAATTTAATTGGTAACTCAAGATAGCTACATGCAAAGTTGCAAACTGTACCTCAAGCTGACAAGTTGTCAATTGTCAAAATTGGCAGTGCCACGCAAGCTGTTGATTTTTAAAATCACTGGATTATCAAGACATCATCATCTACGATTCTACAGTACATTGTGCAGTTTTCAATATAAAGCTATCCAATCAATCACTCTGGCTATTCATATGGAATTAATTCGTGCTGCCACCCAGTACCACAACCAAATTAAGAATTTCAATAGAATAAATGAAAGGTAGAGTACTTCGACACATTGAAAAGAGAGAATTAAATGTCTCGTTTTACCTTAATCATTATGAATGTCCTAATAAGTCACAATAAATTTCTCTCACTTATGATCAAAACTATATATTGATTTCTGAAACCAATAATTAATAAAATCTCAACCATTAATTTTTGAAAATCTAATGGTTCTAGTGTTATTTTGTAGGTTTCAATTCGCAAGTCTAGTGCTTTAAGGATTTACTGCCGGAATGCATCTATAGCCATCCATTGAAAATTCATCGAATGGTCCCTCTTTGAAAACAAGCTAAGCACATGCATAATTTAAAATGGGGAAATTGCTAGGTTGATGAGACTCGACCCTCAGGATTAAAGAGTTAAGATTTAAGGCTTTGTCATAAAATATTTTGTTCTAACTTAGGTAATATTAAATGGTAAACAAGAGCACAAATATTTAAATGGTAAAATATTTAATGGTGCTAGTGTAATTTTGAAGGTTTCAATTCACAAATCTAGTGCTTGAGAGATATACTTCTAGAATGCAACTACAACCATCCATCAAAAATTCATCGAACGGTCGTGGTCCATAATGTCACATGGTCGCTAAATTTGGAACCTTAGAACCAAAGTCTAAAGTTTCCAAGTTTTTGAAACCTTCAACCCACCAACTACAAAGATGACCAAGAAAGACTTGCAACTAAGGTTAGGAAAAGCACCAAAACCCCGACTTTGGTGAATTAAGATAGGAAAGGTGGCAACTAAGGTTAGGAAAAGCACCAAAACCCCACTTTGGTGAATTAATATAGGAAAGGTGGCAAGGATGGTGCATTTATGAAGTGAAGATCGTAGGTAGATTTTAGCAAGTGGACATGACCAGAGGATTGATGGGTAATTAAGATCGGTATGTGCGGAGTTTGGAAAATTATTACCTCTCAGCCCTCGATTAGTGAAGTTAATAATAGAGTTTGGCATGGAGAAGAAGGCACACAGAAAGTCTGAAAGAGTGGTGGGTGGTGGTGTAGCTGCAACAGTTTTCAAATGGAGGCCAACTTCACTCTATGTTTGAGGAGGAAATTAAACCCGTTTTATGGTGAAGCTTCTGAAAAAGATTAATGGGTATGTTTTTATTCACTGATGGGAGGTTGGTACAAAGTGTGCGGATGATTTTGGGGAAATCCTTTGGAAATATGAGGCATAGATATAAGACTAACATGGATGTATACTCCTTGATTATAGCATGGGGTTTGGACTTGGGGGAATCGATAAGCACAGTGAGAGAAGTGATGGAGATGATTGTGCATAGAGATTTCTTGGAAGGATTAGAATCAATACTTGAATGGGAAGTTCTAGGTGAAGGTTTTGACATCTGGGAAGGCTTTGAAAATGTGGAACTAGAAGGGGCAAAAAGGATGCATCCCTTTCGTGTGTTGGCTGGAGGATGAGATTAAAAATCAATGCAGGGAAGAAGCAAGGTTAGGCTGGGAAGCATTGAAGCTCTTTATAGAGCTGATGAAGGTGGAAGCAATTACAACATAGTTGAAAGCACAGGAGAAAGCGGAGGCAGAGCGCATGGAGGCACAAGTGAAAGCGGAGGAAAAGTGTATGAAAGCAAAAGGAAAAATGCAAGGAAGCGGAAGATGAAAGGCAAAGCAACAAGGAAAGTTGGTTATGAAATGGGTAGCACTAGTTGAATTTGTAGTTCTTGTAGGGTTTTTGCAGAATTAACGCAAGACTAGTACTAAATTTTTGGCTTGTTGAAATATGTAAGGTAGATACAGATAGTTGTGAACTAGTTTTAGTTGGGCAGGGTTACTTTTTCTGTTATGAAGCATGTTAAGATGATTTTTTGAAAAAATTGTTATAGTTGTAGGTGATTTTTGGATGGTTGATGAAAACAATGAGGCAAACAATCTTTATTTTCATGCATTTTTTTATTAGTTTGATATTATGTTTAATTCGCCAATGTTTTTTTCTTAATCATTTGAAAATAGGTTTAATTCACCAATGAATTTTATTTTTTAGTTTGGAAAAAATATTTAATTGCCAACAAAATTATTATTTTTGGTTTGAAAACAGGTTTAATTCACCAATCGAAATATTTTATTGCTTTGAAAATAGATTTTAATCACCAATGGAAAATTTTAGTGGTTTTAAAAAAAATGCATTTCGCTAGGATTTTCCACAGACTTCTAGCGATTAGAAAAGATTCGCTAATGGACATTATTATTTTTTCATGAAAAATGAAAAAAATTGCCACTAAAATTAATATTTTTATCGAGAAGTATACAAGATTTTCCAGAATTTTAAACCTTCACCGATGGGGGGGTTTCTTAAAGTTTCCCTTGATATATATATATAGATATATAAAGCTTAGAGATATCTTTTTGGAGGCATTTATTGCACTTTTATGTGACTAATTGATAAAAAATAGACACCTCGAGAAGGATATCTCTCAACTTTATATATATATTATTATTAATATATATACTAGTTGATTTATTCTAACAAATATAACTTAAAAGGATCAAAATTACAGAGTTAAGGAAATAAATTCACTAGGTACATTACCAATGCAATTTTACTTAAAAATAATAGAGCTACTTAGCACATAAAGCTTATTTCAAACTATTTGGTATACAATAACATCAAGCATACAATAATATAAATAATTTGAATTGTCAAATTTAGTATATTGTTACATTGTCTAGTATTTTTTGAGAGCATAAATTTATGTTGATTATTTTTTTGGCTAAAAGTCAAGGGTTAAAGGGTATTTCATTTTGCAATTTTTTTTTGTGACACCTTATCCTTTATATCATATTTTTTAGGGTTTTAAACTTTAATGGGTTTTAAACTACAATTAAGGCAAACTTGAACGAAATGAATGTCTTTATGTATCCATTTGCAAAATTTGAATAAAAATCATTGATTAAATCCTGTCATACCAAATATATAACAATCACATCCTCTTAATACATTGCAAGAAACATTTGAAAGTCATTGGTTGAAATTGTGATGCATTGGAGTCTTGCGACACAACTTTGGATAGTTTTCAGGAAATAGAACTCATGATGTGAAGTGGATATGCAACCAAATGAAATAAAGACACATGGTGGGATAGCGAGCTATCACACTTTAGCAAGAGAAAAATAGACATGCAAATGTAATTCAAAGGAGACATGTGACCAAATGAGAAGCCAAAAAATGGCACCATATAGTAGCAACACAACTTATGTTTGTGATGGAGGATATACAAATATGATGTACTAAGAGGATGTGATGTAATGAGAAGATGACACATAGTCCATGTACCATAGAAAAATGGCTCTTTGATATTTTCATGGTCTTTTAGGTCTTTCTCTAATGATGCTTGACCTGTTTTGCTTTGATTTAATGTTGCAATGTGACTTCTGCATTCATATTAGGTCCTAAAAATTCAAATTAAGATGTCTTGTGAAGGTGTTGTGAAGTGTTGTAACACATTTCTACACTTTTCTAGACTCTATTCATTACAATTCACCTAAAAATCACCTTTTCATCACTTATCAAGTCCTATTTTAAAGTATTGTAAAGTCTTGTAACAAGATTTCATGCTTTTCTAGGCTTGTTCTCACTATTTACACATTTCTTATGCTTTATTTGAGCCCTTTATGCCCTCATAAGGCTTAAGTAAGTGTATTTTTGGATGTTAACCTAACAAATAACATTGAATGCGACTTAATTCCCAACACCCACTTTCAAGTCCAAGGTGGGACCCATTCGCCATGGGTGGCGAATGAGTCCCTGTTGGCTCCAAATTTAAAATATTTCAAATTTTCTTTTGGGTTTTTATTCGAAATTACTTGATTTCAGCCTGTGATGAGGTATCATAGGGTTAATAAGGCACAAGTTTCTATAAATACATGTTTTTATCCTCATTTTACATCCTCCAATCTCATAATTCATTCGAGCATTCAATCATCCATTCAGACAATTTGCATCATTCAATCAAGTATCTTGGAGCAACCATTGACATATCTTTAGATTTCTTCAACAAGGTTGTGGTGAGTTTTAGACATTTTCATGTTGTTTATTCATATTTCCTTGTTCATTTTATTTCATTTCTTCATTAAGGGTTTGATTACCAAAGTGGGATTTGACCAAGGAAAATCCCTATAACCTAACCCTTAACCATTTTTCCCCTTTTGCATGTGTGTTTGCAAACTTGTCTATGTAGATTTTTCAAGAAATTAGGTGTTGAAAGGTGGTCAAGAAGTCAAAAAAGTGTTTCAATTCAGCTACAACCTATATCAAGCTTGGAGACAACCTACAGTCCATTTTTTGCAGATTTGACTTCGTCAACCCGACAAGAAGACAAGTCTAGATCTGGTGCTACAGGATTGGTCCCCGATTTCATATAATTTTGGGAGAGGACTGATTCACCATTAGTGGTGAATGAGTCCCACCTTAAGGTTGGAAAGTTAGATTTTGTCAGATTTTGGATCCCAATAGTCAGAAATATGTTTTCAAAAGTTTTTTCTAGAAGTAGGATTAATTCGCCATCAGTGGCGAATGAGTCCCACTATTATTTTTCAGTGATCTTTGTCAACATTCAAGACACTCCAGATTCTTCATCAAACTCCTAGGTGCACTCTGATTCAACCCTTTTCATTTCTATTTTGCATTTGTTCATATTTTAGTTCTTGCTTGCATATAACATTGTGTTTTCAAACATTGCATATTTCTTAGGTCTTGCATTCATAATCAGTCAATTAGTTCATTTAGTTGCATTTAGATCATCTCATTTAGCCTTAATTATATCATACATTTCCTAATTTGAGTGAACCATCTAGATTTTGGTAGGGTTTATGTCTCTCCTTTTAGGTGAAAGGTCCTAAGAGTGCAAGAATAGCCTATAAACCTCAAGCCCAAAAATATATGGTTTAGTCCATTATCGGGGACCACTCAAGCATGTGCCTCAAAGGGGAACTTAAGTGTTTCAAAATGCATGTGGGGTAAATGTCGATAGGAAGTTGCAAGGAAATGAGGCTAATAAAAGAATGAACATAAACGCTTGAGACGATCACATAAGTTATTTTCAACAAGTTGTAGCAAGTCATCAACGAAGCAAAAGAAAAGTGAGAGCATCATGGGATAGATATAGCCTATCGACTAATTAATTAATTTATTGTAACAAATACAACTTAAAAGGATCAAAATTAGAGAGTTAAGGAAATAAATTCACTAAGTACATCACCAATACAATTTTACTTAAAAAAAGTAGAGCTACTTAGCATATAAATTTTATTTCAAACTATTTGGTATACAATAACATCAAGCATACAATAATATAAATAATTTGAATTGTCAAATTTAGTATATTGTTACATTGTCTAATTTTTTAGAGAGCATAAATTTATGTTGATTATTTTTTTGGCTATAAGTCAAGGGTTAAAGGGTATTTCATTTTGCAATTTTTTTTTGTGACACCTTATCCTTTATATCATATTTTTTAGAGTTTTAAACTTTAATGGATGACTTATTAAGGTACATACCTTCATCATAGTCAATTATACTTAACCAATTAAATTGTAATTATTTTATTTTTAATGAAAATAAGAATTATCAATAAAAAATACTTACAAATAGTTAATAATGAATGGTGGCTTGTCATTTTATTTTCAATAAAAAGTTACATATAAGTTTATATAGAATATTAATATTCTTTCCAAGACAAAGTATCATCTTAAAAAAAGAAGAAAAAGAATGAAGGTGGACATAAGAGTGATGGAGATGATCATATCTCATTTCAAAGAGGTGGAGGAGAAATTAGGATGGTACGAGAATCTCAGCAGTTAGTGGCACAATACGATTTGTTGGTTGTGCGCAAGTTTTCCTTTTTCAACATTGCGAAGGGCATTCCACGATAGATATGGTGGAATTACTAAAGAAGGAAATCAACTAGTGCCACTAAATACCTTAAATCATCATAATAATAATAAAAATAGTCCTCATCTTGATTGGAATATAATGGAGGATGATAATAATAATCCTCATCTAGATTGGGATGCAACAGATGAGATCTTATGAAGACTTCCTGTGCCATCATTGATGAGGGCCAAGAGTGTTTACAAAGCTTGGAACATGGCAATAACAAGAAACACTTCAAATCCCAGTGACGAGACAATCCATTTTTTGAGCTAACTAAACTATAGTCGAATCGCCTTCTTCGATGTCACTCTTAATTGATGGTTTCAAATCCCTTTACAATGGAATAAAAATACATGGGACTACAACAAGAATTATCAATCGCACCCCACCAGTCTTGACCTGTGTACTGTAGTGACATGGATTTTTCTCTTTCTTGATTTGCATGATGACCCTATGATATTTAATCTTTTAACCAAAGAGCACAGGTTCTTGCCTTGTCTTAAGGGGTGGAGGGCCAGAGCGATTGTTGAACTGATGGTTGAGGCTGACCACTTTGAAATTATTACTATAGACCTCTATGATAAAGTTCTGCACTACAATTCTAGTACATATGAATGGAAGGATATCCTTGTGAAGGATGATTTTTTGGTTGGTCAGGAACACACACACCCTTGGAAAAGCACACTACACAATGGCATGGCATATTTTAAGAATACCTTTGGTTTTCATCTAGGTTGCTATGACATTTCATGTCGAGAGTTTCAGTTTAAGGAAATCGGAGGAGAGCTGCCTCCACAGATGGATTATGATGATTTTATTATCAATTGGCATGCCTCTCTACCTACCTTAATAGCATGTAATGGGAAGTTGTTTTTGGTGGGGAAGTTACAAAAGAAGGGTGGGGAAGGGTCCATATGGGGTGGTTTCCCTTTCATCGAGCATGCTTTGGTGGGGATATGGGAATTTGATTCAAGAGCATAGAATTAAAAAAGTTGGTCTCTCATTTCCGTCACTCCCCAAGATTTGTTAGAACACATAGTCAAGTTATCCCATGGAACATATTTTATGGAGAGACTTGGTAATTTATCTAAGTTGCACTAGGAGAACCTAGGGGAAATTGGCCTATGGTATGTTGTATGCACACCCATTGTTCAGACACATCTGGCTATGATGACCACACTATGTGAGAGATGGCACAGTGAGACTTCATCATTCCACCTTCCTATAGGCGAGGTGATAGTGAATTTAGAGGATGTATTGTAGATACTTCGTTTGTTGATACATGGAGAGCATGTGATATATGATGTCGACGTTGGATACGATGCCTACCACAAGGTGATGGAGTTTAAGGACATCGTTTTAGTCACTTCACAGATCAACCCTGAGATGTATAGAGGTCGAGTGCCCACTTTTCAATTGATTGTTGCAAGCATCATTTCTAGTTTGGTCACTCTTGATCAATGGAGCCACAGATTCAACCTAGGATGGGGCCTTATTAGGCACATGATGCTCTATCAAAGGACACTGTTTGCATGGGGGCTAGTGATGTTGGCCTCATTATATCATGATATGCACAACTTCATGTACTGCAATGGTAGAACCATTGGCACAAGGGTTACCTTGATTTATATTTGGGCTTGGAAGCACATTGCTATGGTCCAACCAATCATTTAGATGGTTGATGATGAGCTAGATGATCCTACTATTTGGTGATATAGATGCACTATTACTTTACGACACACTGGACAACTTGGGATCCCATACTTGCATTAGGTTATTGATAATATGATAGTATTTAGATGGCGGACCTGGCTATAGATTCCAACGTGCTTTGATGATGCTCAATAGCTTTTCTTTGCCAAATGGAGTTGGTATATGTAGGGTGGGGAGCACACTATCATAGAGCGATATCAGCCAGATAGGGTGGCATGACAGTTTGGTGAGTAGCATGATAGGAAAAATGCTACCCATAGAGCCATATTTTCCCAATCAACTTGAGAGGTTCCCATGTGGGGACTCACAATCCCAACCCCAAAGGTAGTTGAGGGTTTTCAACAATTAGTGGCACAACAATGGGCTTACGATTAGGGTTAGGCGGTCATGTAGATGATGCCTCATATGATGCATGGTTTACACTTGATCATAGGTTAACAAATCCAACAGGTGCTCCTCCATGAAGGATACCTAGAGGGAGGGGAGTGGGCAGAGGTAGAGGTAGGGGGAAAAATGGTCAGGATAGGAAGATTTTAGGGGCATCGCTAGTAGGTAAGCAATAGCCTCCTCAATAACCTCCCATTCAAAAAAATCTAGTGTAGTAGCTGGTAGGACAATAATAGGTAGGAAAACAACAGGAAACACAACCACCACTGTTGGGCCCAGATCATTGAGATTTGTAGATTCAGCTGCTACAACAGTAGGTACAGGTCCTGATAATTGAGTAGGATCAGGTCCAATTTTTTTTTTTGGTAGTTACTGCTGAGAGGGATCAGAAATGGTAGTAGGTTTTGGCTATTACTGTGGAGATAGATCATGTGAGGCAACATGTACATGCCATGACTACCGAGAGAGATCAAGAGATCAGTCGCCACCAATAGTTGGAGGTGATGACAATGACTACACAAGATAGTACCATATCTGCCAGGCTATATAGAGAGGTTGTGATTGAGGAAGCCTATTATAGGATGCATTATCACCGAGATGTTCCATAAGCACTTAAAAATCCTGACTACTCACAGAGGAGTGATGCATAGCCCAGGGCTGAGGATCAACTAGAGAGACATGATGGGGAGGGGAGCAGCCATCAGGGCTAGCTTGATTGTATAAACACCTTTTTTACTTGTTGCCTGATTATTTCATATAGATATACATTCATGGGCTCCTTTTTGATAGTGTCATGGATATTGTATTTATGATCGATATACATACATTGATGTAGATATTGTACCATAACAGTCATTCTTTTTTATATATAATATGATACAATTTTGATATGATGCGTTCACTTTATTTCATGTTCATGAATGTATGGATGCATATGATGTGAGTTGTGACATGCTTATACTTTATCATGTATGGATGCACTTTATTTATATATGCTTATGCGATATGCAATGATATGAGATGTAATGGATGCAATTCTATATTCTTTTTCATTATCTTTTCATGATATGCCATGTGATGGATGATATGATTATGTTAAATGCTTATGCAAATGATATGGATGCATTTCTTTTTGTGTATTTTCTTATGCAGTTTTTAGGATGTGATGAATGCATATGGATGGAAAATGCAGATGTTTATGCTTATGATGTGATAATGTGATGCATGCTTATGACATATGATGCAATGATTTAAGATTCTTAGAATAATAAATCTATATTATTCATCACAACTTAAATGATAATGATGATGCAGGATGGATGTTTATGATTATGCTATGATTATGAGATGTATGTGTGCCATAGAAAAATGGCCCCTTGTCATTTTCATGGCCTTTTAGGTCTTGTTTCACAATTTTTGGTCCATTTTTCTTTGATTTAATGTTATAATGTGGCTTGAACATGCATATTTAGTTACTAAAATTCAAATAATGACGTCTTGTGAAGGTGTTGTGAAGAGTTGTAAAGCATTTCTACACTGTTATAGACTCTATTCATTACAATTAACCCAAAAAACAACTTTTCATCACTTATCAAGTCCTATTCTAAAGTGTTGTAAAGTCTTGTAACAAGATTTCATGCTTTTCTAGGCTTAATTTCACTATTTACACCTTTCTTATGCTTTATTTGACCCCTTTATGCCCTTATAAGCTTTAATTAAGTGCATTTTTGAATGTAAGCCCGACAAACAACATTAAATGCAAGATAATTCCTGACACCTAATTTCAGGTCCTAGGTGGGACCCATTTTCCATGGGTGGTGAATGAGTCCCCCTTGGCTCTAAATTCAAAATATTTCAAAATTCCTTTCAGGTTTTTATTCAAAAACACTTGATGTCGGCCTGTGATGAGGTATTAATGGGTTACTAAGGCACAAGATTGTATAAGTAAGTGTTTTTACATCCATTTCAACCCCCATTCATCAAAATTCACTAATTCACCCATTCAATTCAAGCATTCAATCTCCTATAATTTTAAGCATTCAAGCACCTTACAACATCAAATCAAGCATCAATCAAGCATTTTGGAACATCCATTGAAACATCTTCAGATTTTCATCAACAAGGGTTTGGTAAGTTGATAGCATTTACATGTTATTTGTTTATCATTCTCTTTCATTTCATGATTTTATTAAGGGTTTGATTACCAAAGTGGAGTTTGACCAAGGCAAACCCCTATTTGCTAACCCTCAACCATTTCCCCCCTCTTGCATGTGTGTTTGTAGACTCTTGTATGCAAATTTATCAAGCATTTAGGTGATTGTAGAGTGGTCAACAAGTCAACTAGGTGCTTCAAGTCAAATCAACCATATTTCAAGCTTGGAGAAGGTATTCTGTTCGTTTCCTACATAATTGATTTTGACAACTCGACAAGCAGACATTTCCATATTTGGTGTTGCGGAGTTGTCTCTTGATTTCTTAGAATTTTGGGAGAGGAATGATTCACCACCAATGGCGAATGAGTCTCACCTTGAGGCTAGAAATCTAGGTTTTGTCAGATTCTAGATCCTGACAGCCAGAAACCTGTTTCCGACAGTTTTCACTAGAAGCAGGAGTAATTCACCACCTTGGGTGAATGAGTCCCATTGTTGATTTTCTATGATTCTATACAGCATTCCAAGGTTTCCAGAATCTTCATCAGACCTCTAGGTGCACACAGATTCAACCCATCTCTTTCTATTTTTCATTTATTCATCTTTTAGTTCATTGTTTGCATACAACATTGTGTTTTCAAACATAACATAATTCTTAATTTTGCATACATAATCAGTCATGTAGATCACTTAATTTCATTTAGTTCATTTCATTTACCTTGAAAAACATCCTACATAACATAATTTGAATGAACCTACCTTGGTTTTTGGCCTACCTCTCTCCTTTTAGGTGAAAAACCCTAGAAGAGCTAGAGAGATCCTAGGGTGCCAAAAATCCACAGTTTAGTATGTATGCTGATGATTTATGGATGCAGGATGGATGTAGTGATGATGTTTTTTTTGATTTTCATGATACCAGGTTAGCATGGAGAGAAGATAAAAGAAACAAGATGATCGACCATTGATTGTGATGATTGCTTCAAAAGATCCAACAAGTCTATGATCCACTAAGACTTTATTAGAGATGGTGATGAGAAATGCATGATGATTTTCTCAATTCTTAGGATTGGGATTTTTTGTTGTTCCTTATTGTTTGATATAACACATAGACATGATGCATCAAGGTATTAATAACCAAGACAACGTTGTATCTAGCATAATGGACTTTGACTCTGCAAATAGATAGAATAGTTCTTGTTCACACCTTGACATATGGAAACCTCTTTGGAATGTAAGTTAGAATCATAGAATATATTGAACCAAAGCATATGCAATAGTAAACAACGTACTCCAAACAACTTCTATACACAACTAAGCAAGAATCCGCCAAGATTATTTTACAAGAGTATCCACAAGCACAACAAATGAAAGATAATGATCGATGCCCCATTCATTTCTCTCTAAATATTTTTAGATATCCATCATTGAGAGGTCCTCAAAATGGGTCATTAAGATAAATCAGAAGAAAAGATCAAAGAAAAATAGTTAGTGTTATCTATATCTCTTGCTAGTTTATATTAGCTAAGGTGATGCCTGATACTGGTGTTCATCGCAGGAAGGATACATCCTAGGAAATGTTGATCAAATGGTTGTTTGATGTTAGGATGATGATGATATTTATGATTTAAGCTATTAATACAAAATTCACTGACGCATTTAATGATGATCTAGACTTTAGATTTTGACTTTTAGGTTCTCAATTTACGACTTGCGACACTTTTTTTCTATTTTTTTGCCAAAGGTTGAAGGTGATGATTGATTTATTATGGGTGAAGGTTTATTGTGGGTGAAAGCAAGATGGGATGGATGGTTTTGTATTTTATTGGAATATCTCAATGTTTTTGGTATTTTGAAAATGTTATGAGGCTATTTTTGCTTTTCAGTTATTTGAGGCTATTTAGGTTTTTCTCTAAGGATTTTTTGAGGTTGTTTAGGTCATTTTGAATGTTTTCTAAATGTTTTTGGATTTTCAATTTTAAAATGTTTTTGTGTTTTCTAAGATATTTGAATGTTTTTAGGAATTTTGAGAGATTTTACAAATGTTTAGGATTTTTTGAGTTATTTGGATGTTTAGGGGTTTTTCGATATTTGAATGTTTAGGAATTTTCTAAGTTTTCCGACCAAGAACCTAACCTAAAGTCCTATCCTAGGGGTCTTGGGGGATGATCAAAGATAATCCTTGCCTATGTTATAGACACAGAGACCACATAATTCGATTGACTCAACTTGTTAAAGATGAAAATATGAACAGTTGAGAGATGTCAGTTTATTATGATAGACTCCTAAAGGATTAACCTAGGGTGTATTGGGGGAACATCAATGATGGCCTTGCCTACGTTCAAGCTCATAATTGATGTAGTTCGACATGGCCTTGTTTTTAGATTTTTGATGTTCGACCTTTTTAGGGTTTTGATGTGTTTTGGATGTTTTGGATTTTTTCTTTATAATTTTATGAATGTTTTTGGATTTTAGCTATACAAAATTTTGCTAATATTTTTGGCTTTTGAGATTTTGCAAGTGTTTTTTGTATTTTTGATAAGAATTTTTGAATGTTTCTAGATTTTCAATGAGGTCTTGATGTAAAAAATACTTAGATCATGATGTCGATGTCACGTTATGGGGTATAAGACATGGATCAAGAGTTATTTGAAAACAAGAGTGCAATAACATGTCCCCAGTATTTAGCAATTCTTCATAATGCAATGGATAACCAAGATAGGTAATATATATGCAAAGAGCTTGACAGAGTTTTATCATGCTAGATATGGTCTATACGATTTCATGAGATAAAATGGTAAAGAGCCTGTCAAAATTTTTCCATGAGTAGAGTTGAAGTATACGCCAAATATTTTTCAAGATTAAGATAAAGTGGAATATCTAGATGGATTTGGATTGGATGGATGGAGGGAAAATTGGATTTATCATGAAAAGGATGATATGCTTATGTCTGAGAAGGATCATATAGATGCTTGATTCTACTCATGATGCCTGTTTTCTAGGTTTTCATCATAGTACTTTCCCAAAGTGCCACCATAGTGATTTTCACTAGAGGATGATTTTTATTTTTACTATTTTCTTGATTTTTTGATTTTTTTGATTTTTTGGAAATTTTACCCTCATGTTGAACCACCTAGTGGTATTGATGTAGAGGCCACTATCATAACATGCCAATGATACCTTGCTTGAAGAAGCTGCTTTGCTAAGATACAAGCACTTGAATGCAACTTTGAAGAACTTTGATATGCTTTATCGATACCAAAACTAATGTTGCCTATGTGTGCACATCGCGATAGAGTGCCTTCAAAATCCTTATGATGAAGAGTAGCTTCCAACACATCGTCAATGCGAGAATTGGATATTTTGAATGGAGTGTATGGTGTCATGCATGAAGAAATATGAGATGGATTGGCCGATAGTTTGGAGCCTTTGACTCTCCAAACTTGGGAAGATGAGTGATGATGGATGAGGATGAAGGTTTTCGTGGAATTGGGACCAACCACTCAATATACTTTGTTCCTGGCTTGAGAAGCTTGCTTTTGTATTTGAGGACTCTTTTGATGGATGGGTAAAAGCACAAAGCTATGTCACACTTTATAAAGGAAATGACCAACGTTGATCCAACTTTTAAACTTGAATCACTAAAAAGTGGCATATATGTTTTGAATTTTAAAATGATGTAAACTAGTCAAATATGTATATTTTAATATATTTTATGTTTGTATTTAAAAATAAAATAAAATTTTAAACTAGTTTTTAGTAAATTAAAACTATAATTTAGTTGCTGATAAAATGCCGAAGAATGAAGTTACATGGGACGTCAAAATTTTTATAGTAAATTTTATTTTTTTCTTTCAAAATTTTCATGTGTATTTATATAACTTGAAATTTTAGTGCATGGATATATATTTTTTTCTAATTTTGATAAATATATATTTTTAAATAAATATTAAAATGTGCGTGAATCAAAAAACAACTATTTTCATTAGACGTCAACTTTCATATTAAATATTTATCTAAAATGGAAAAAAATTATACCATCTTGAAATAGATTCTTTTATCTAGTGCATCATATTTTTTCAATTTTTTTTAATAAGTTTTAGTATTTTTCCTTGGCATAGTAATCAACCTAATATTTTGTGTTGATAACCTACTTTTAGTTAAAAAATAAATGAAAAAATATTAAAATAAATATATTTTTGAAAACTACACTTATGGATCTACAAAAGGGTATTTTTATATTTTTAAAGAAATGTTATTTACATTAGGAGTTAATAACATTTTGTTTCCACAGTACATGATAGTTAGTATGTAGATTTCTAGAAAAACCTATGTGTGAAATTTTACATCAACATTTCAGTTCATACTCCATGATCCATCATTAGGATGATGAGCAGATAGAGAGTGAAATGAAAAAGAGAAAGAAAAATTAGATATAAAAAGGAGGGGGAGTTTAGGAGGGTTGAGAGGCTCATTTCCCAAAATTGAAGGATAAAGATAATGAAGAGAGGAAAAGAAATAAAAAATCCAATTTAAAATACTCAATAATCATAAAAGGAACAACACTAATAAAATAATAAAATATATGAAAAACAAGGCAAAGAAAATAATACAATTTAAAAGACTATAATAAAAGAGCAAAACAAATCTATACATATATAAAAGAAAAATAAGAAAGAACACACACCCACACACACACACATATACAAAAGAAATTGAAAAAAAAGACAAAAAAGAAGAAGAAAGAACAAATCATATCAAAATATAATTTGTTCTCAAGAATAAATAGTCAAAAAAATAAATGAACATTATAGGAAAATTTTATCTTATTAGCAATTTGATATATATATACAAATGAAAAAATTGAAAAATAAAAGAACATTATAAGGAAATTTATATCTTAAATGTAATTTGATAAATAAAAAGGATCAACAATAATAAAATATGAAAAATCAAGACAATTGAAAAAATAAAGGCAAAGAGAATTTAAAAGAAGATAATAAGGCAAATTATATTACAAACAAAAAGAAGAAGAAATAACAAATTATATAAATATATAAATGAGAACAAATTATATTTTTATATGATTTGTAGAGAACAAATTATATTACAAAAGGGGCTCACTACCCAACAAATTTGGATTAAAAATCCAGAGGGTATGAACTAAGAAAATAACTTCTGCTCAAGCCTAATTACAGTTCCAATTAAGCTCAACACTTCTTCACACTTCACACAATCTTCTTCACACTCTGCTCAGTAATGATATTTTCCCATACACACATAGGAGCACACATAACATACTTTCCATCGATCACACAATCACTCTTATATATCCGCTACAGGAGATTTCATCACAACATGGTCAGCCAAGAAAAATAAATTATATTTGTAACGTCGGCCCAAATTAACAGCTAAATTTTAATGCAAACCTACCAAGGTCGGCCAAAACATAGTGGAGACCCAAATTAATATCTCCAACACAAAAATACTTTAATTAATTTTGCCTTGAACATCTGCAACACACTATCATCAACACATCGGCCAGGAACATGAAAAACTGAACATGCACAAGAAAAGATCTTCAATCACGAGCTCACCAGATCAAGTGGACATACCACAAAGATAGAGAATGAACTAGAGACATTTGAGAACACCAAGAAACAACAGAGAAGCATCCACAACAACTGAGATAACCAAAATCACAAATCTTCATTCAGGAACACTGATAGAGACCAACAAAACATTGTTAGACCATAACTCACACAAAAATTCATGCAGACCTTTGAAACTTCTGACAAATGATCTAGACATAATCAACAATAAATTATTTAATCCACATAAGCTAATATTTTACGTAAAGAAAAAAATGCCTTCATGACCTGTATAGTTCCACTAGGAACCTGGAACACTTTTTCTTATAATTTTCTCAATATCCTCGACATATACAAAAATAGATACACCAAATGCTAATAGTGTTGACATCAATGACAACCACATATCAACAACACATCCACAACATCCAACAATCTCCCAACAGGTTCCATGGGTTCTGGCCAAAATGCATCTAAGGAAAAGCTTCCTTTATATGACAAAGGGTTAAGCCACTATGGTGAACAATGAATACTCATTGTCAAAGGGAAAATTTAAGCACTTATGCACAACCAAAGGGATGAATTTCATGGAGCGAAGCCATGAGTGTCCTAGCTTCACAAAAAATTGGTCCGACTACAAGATGATGGAGAATGTGACATGTAATGTTTTTGGTCCTATTTGCAATGGTAAGGTGATTGATCCTATCGTAGGGAAAGAAAAACCATTGTGTGTCTTGATCCATGCTAAATTAGTTTATCATATTGATCTTGATAGAGTTCATGAAAAAGTAAGAATTCCTTGGTGATCACATTCTCTCCACAGGTGGGATCTATTAGTATCCCATAAGTGGGCTTGTCATAAATACAACCGAGTATGTAGAGAGGACCATTGGGTGCATATTAATTATATCCTTAGAGCAGAAAGCAATGTCAAGAGGACTCTTAGTTCAACCCTTACGATGAATGACGTCTATCACCCCTACCATTTCATCTATAGGACTGACAAAATTATTGTTTTTTTCATCTATATCAACATTCATCACATCATTCTTTGTAGTTTTGCTGGCTTTGACAAATGAAATATTATGTTTGGGCATAGGGTTGGTGAAAATCTGCAAGTTTTGGTTAGGAGGGGCAACAAACTTATTTCCTTGATCACTAATACCTCCAATGGATCGATGACTAGAATCAATGGGGTCTTGCACAAGATGTTTAAGACACTTACAATGTTCTGTGTCATGTCCATTTTGTTGGTGATAGTGGCAATAATCATTTGATTTAAAGCTTGGGGGTAAAGGCTTATAAGGGTTGGGTGTTTTGACGGGAGACAAGGTAATCATTTGTTGTTCTAAAAGTTGAGACATTGTGTTATGAAGGGTATCAAGCAAGGGAGTGAATTGTCTTTTCGAATCTCCATAACTAAAGGGCATCATGGCTTTGACAGTACAACTACTTGGTTATTGACATTTTGAGTTGTTTGTTGAGAGGTATTGAATTGAAGCAACCCTTTATTTATTTTTTTAAATGGTTGGGATTTTTTTTGATTTGCAAGTTTAGATCTCTTGATTTGGCTAGAAGTGGACTTTGTATCTCGACTACTAACCAAATTTTGATAATCACAGAGGGCAGTACATAGGTGCATAAAAGATGGGAATTTCATCATGGTAAGCTTTTCTTGGATTTTACTTTGCAAATTTTCTATGAACATATTTTTAAGGTGAGGGTTGGGGACCTTGACATCAATTTGGGAATAAAGAGATTAATAATGTGAGATAAAATTAGTTATCTTTTCTTTCTCTTTTTGCTTGCATCTCATCAAATCGGCCAAGGCCATCTTGGGAGTCATATGAACTTGGAAATGGTTTGCAAATGCCTCAACAAGTTCATTGAATGAAGAAATTGAGTTGTTCGGTAAAGAAGAGAACCATTCCAAGGTAGTATCTTTCAAGGACCTAGGATCTTTTTCCCAATAGTTTATCGTCAAGGACAAAGTCACTACATAGGGTAGTATAGGCATTAAGATGGTTAGAAGTATCTCCCTTCCCTCCATATTTCTCAAATCTAGGCACCTCTACACCTTGTGGCATTGGTGTTCACAATATCTCCAAGGACAATGGATTACTTTTGACATAATATGTATGTGGTCCATTTTGATTTTGATTTATGGTGGAAATTTTCTTTTGAAGGGATGAAATAGTTTGGAAAAGTTGTGTTATGAGAGGGTCATTGTGTGTGTTATGAGATGGAAGTGAAAGTGGTGATGGAGTGTATGTGTTCGTAGGAGAAGTGAATGAAGTTATTATAGGTGGTAATATAGGAGATATAACTTGCGATGCCACATAGGAACTAGGGATGCTAGGAGGAATACCCAGGGAAGAAATCACATTACTAACTCATTGCATTGTTGTTGTGAGTTGAGGATTGGTATAGGTAGGTATTGAGGCTATTGTTGTGGGATGAGGAATGTGAGTTCCTCGTTGAATTGTAACATTTATTGTGGGAAAAAGGACAACTAACTTGGTTGAGGGGAGATGTTTTACAAAGATTTGAACTATGTTTTTCACAAGGTTAAGGCCACCGTCACTTTCAAGCATGTGGTGAATGTTTTCCATAGTAGGGATGGTGGTGGTTGAAAATTTTCCAAGGATTATTTGATGTTGTAATTTTACTAAATCCTCATGAATTTGAATTATGTTTTCTTGCAACATGCTATCATTCCTTGGTTCAACTTGCATGCTACTTGAAGGCAAAGAGTTGCTAAGGGTGTTATCCATGCCTAGTGTACTAGTATCAATACTAGGAGTGGAAGATCTAGATAACCCAAGATCCGCAACGATTGTGCTATCGTGGGATGACATGAGTTTCAAATTTATTCTCACTATAGTATTAGCAATAGGACAACAAACACTCATACAAAGGCTACTAAATGAGGGGTGAGTGCAAATGCAATGTAAGCTATGAACAATGAAATGCTTATAACTGAAATTATGGAAAGTGAAACATAAATGTAGAAACAATAAATAGAAACTCAGAAACTGAACTGTAAATGCCAAAAAATATAATGAAAAGTATGCAAAGTGACTGATTTTCCCAAGGTGGCGAATGAGTCCAGATACTATTTTTTTTGAAAATTTTCAAAATTTTTGAATTCAATTTTATGCTTTTTATGTTTTCTGAGCTATGTATGAGATGAAAATGTAGAATTTGATTAATTTTCAATGAAGTTAAATGAAAAAATGCAAGCTAAATGAACTTTTCACTAATGCAAATTTTGAAACCCTAGAAAGCAAATTAACCAATGCAATTTTAATGCAAGCTGAATCTAGGATGTAAATGCACTCCAAATTAGAATTATGACGTTCTAAATGTAGGTTCACCAAAATGGAACCTATTAAAATTGTGGATAGATGATTGGTTGTATTCCCACCCACGTTCAAATTCCACTCAGGGATAACCCTAGACATCTCAATGCAAAGGGGATTGAAATCTTGCAATAGGGTTGTCCTAGGAAATGAATATGATCTAATGAGGGCTTCACCACCAAGTTTAGACTTGCAAAATACAATGCAATGCAAGACATGTAAAGAAAACCCTAATTGAATGCAAACTAACTTGAAATGACCTAGAAAAGTGAACAAAATGCAACAAAAAGTTATGAAATAGAAAGTGTGCACCTGGGAAATTAAGGAAGGAAAATGAAGATTTGGATCACTGAAAAATTTGTTGTCAATGATGACTGGGACTCATTCTTCAAGCTATGTGAATTAGTTCAATTTTTGGGAAATGTGCATATAAAAGTTTCAGCCAAAAGGGTATCCTGATCTGTAAAAATCTATGTCAGGCTTGTATAGTGGGATTCATTCACCAATAGTGGAGAATTATTCCACATCACTTTTTTGGAAGTTCAGGACTAGATTTTGTCCCTCTCAGTTTGCTCTACTATGTTTGACTGGAACCTTCTGGATTCAAAATTGCAAATTGCTACCTGTAGACCTTCTCCAAGCTTCTCTAAGGCTTGAAGACAACTTTGGAGATTTGACAGCTTTTCTCCAACTTTCCTTCTTGGAAAATCTACAACCTAGACTTGCAAATCACACACAAGAAGAGGGAAAAATGTTGTGGGGTTAGGGAATAGGGTTTTCCTTAGTCAAATCCCTTGTTGGTAATTAAACCTTGAAATGAAAGCAAATATGAATGGATAATGATGAATGAACAAATAACAATGTTGCAAATCACCAAACCCTAGCAATAAGCTACTGCAATTATGCTTGAAATTGCTACAATGGATGTGGTTCTTG
Source organism: Sequoia sempervirens (assembly GCA_007258455.2). Lineage (NCBI taxonomy): Eukaryota > Viridiplantae > Streptophyta > Pinopsida > Cupressales > Cupressaceae > Sequoia > Sequoia sempervirens. The sequence goes on from VDFB02370866.1 coordinate 92,682, forward strand.
ACTCTTGCTTGAATGAAGTTGATCTTGCTTGAAATGCTTGCTTGGATCATAAACTCTACATCACAATTGCTAGCACAATAACAAACATGATGAATGCAATCTTTGACATGATGATTGGAACTTGAAGAATGCTCTTGAATGCTTGATAATCTACCCTTGAATGCCTTGAATTCTCTTGTGAATTTTCAAATTCTCTTGTGAACTCTTGAATGCTTGTAAAATTTTCTATGTGAGAATATGAGTGAAAGAACCTTATATTTATACACAATTATGCAAGAATTCCCGAAATTATAACACTATAAGTCGACATCAGATCTAGGAGAATAAAATCCCATCATAAATTTGAATTAAATTTGGATTTTTGTCACACGAGACTCATTCGACCAAGGTGGTGAATGAGTCCCATCATACATAATGTATGGAACCAAAAATGAAAAGTGCTTAGAAATGTGTGAAACCTGCATCGGGGCCAAAAAGACGTAGGTGGGACTCATTCACCCAAGGTAGTGAATGAGTCCTAGACATTAAATCTGGGCCACACAAGCCAAGAACACTTGAATTATGATTAGTTACTAATTGGTGTTGGGATTATCCTCAAAAATATACAATAATGAGGCTTGTGGATACAAAATAGGGCCAATTAAAGCATAAAAAAGCCCAATTATTAATGAAAAGCCTAGAGAAGTGTGAAAATGAGTTATAACACTTTACAACACTCCAAATAAGGCAAGATTAAGATTGATTATGATTAAAATTATGTTTATTATGCTCAGTTAATTGATAAAACCCTAGAAAAGTGTGAAAGTTTGTTACAAAACTTCACAACACTTTTGTAAGGCACCATTAAAATTCCATTAGTTCACAAGGGCCCAAGACCTTGTGAATGTGTTATCCACATTACAACATTAAATCAAGGAAACATTAAGCCAAAACCACAAGGAGGGCTTGAACAAGCTAGAAAATGTAGAAGGGTTACTTTTTCGGTGACCCTAGTGACCTTCAAGATATAGACTAGTTCAAATATGTTAACTAACTCAAACAAATGGATGGAAAAGGATACATTTCACATACAAAGTAGCTAAGTTAGGGTTTGGGTTGATTGATGTCTAAGCTAAAAAGTGTTGGTATATTCAAAATTTTTGCAAAGTTAGGTGAAGTGAAGGATGAAGTTTTTGATGAAGGGGTGGATGAAATGTTTGACCCAATGTTGACTCAAAGTGAACCTTTGTGTGACAAGAGAAAGGTAGTGATAAATATTCTATAAATCTAAAGCTTTCAACTCCTAAATTCTTAATGATTATGTGAGAAATTCAAAAGTTTGGAAAATACCAAGATTTTGATAGAATAGAAGGAATACAAGTTTGGATTGTTCCTTGAAGCACGTATGTAGAAGTTGTATACCAACCTATTTCTAGTTTTGTGAAGAGTCAAAAGGTATTTCTTGTGAGCTTTAGGACAAATATGCCTAAGTTTGAAATGATGACCTTTAGACCTTAATTTAGGGATCCTAACTTTGCGTGAGATGATTTAGAAAAAAATAAATTTTATGGAAGAAAGGAGGATATTTATTACCATGCGGGTGGTGATAATGTGGGCCTTCTGGCCTCAATATCAGCTTGTTCCTCTTTTTCATCTAAGATTATTGCTATGTTTCTCCACTGGGTAGGTTTTCTTTTGTTTGAAAAGTGAAGCTTCTCAAACTACTAATGAGATTGGAAATGTTCTCCGTTAATGAGTTTAAAGATTGGTTGAATGATAGAACTTGTAAGATTAGGTTGTTCAATGGGAGAAATCAGTCTCCAAATAGTCATGTGGGGTTCAATTGTCAACTTATCTTGCTTAAGTGAATTTATTTTACCAAAATCACTTGTCTTGATTAAGTTTTTCAAACTAAATGTTTATGTCAAAACCATCATAACTTTCATAATGTCCATTTTGTGAGAATCATGAGGTTGAAGTCATAATTTCCTATGTTGTCTTTGGAAAATATGGATTGAGATATAAGTCAAGATATTTATAAATATCTAAGGATAGAAATCCTTAGGACAAGTAGTAATATCAAGGCTATTTCGAAAGATATCCATATTTAAGCCAAAGTGTTTGAAATTTTGAGGAAGATAGTGAATGTTTATAACGTTTTGGAACCAAGAAATGTATTAAAATGACTCACAATCATTTTTACAATCTTAGGTTTGAAATGGCCATACTTGTTGAGTCCCCACTCAGATTTCTCCAAACACTAAGACATTGCAAACAATTTGAGATTTGGCGACACTGGCTCCCCTCCATGACACACTTCTCGGGACCACCAAATCTCAAAATCTTGAAGATCCTAAGATCCCAAGGATTTTTATGTTTCAACAATGAATAGTACAAATGTGGGGTGGCTTCAGAACGACTGTTCTTGCAACAAGTATTAAGGATTTTTAGCAACTAAACAGTTTGGTTCTTAGTAACAAACCAAGAACACCCAACCGTATACACACTCGCTTTACCACTTTAGGCTCTTACTACCATTCTCATTCCACTTAAGGCATGGTACTAGGTGCAGTATGTTATACAATCCAAGATAAAAGGTACTTTCTCATGATTTACCAACCTTTAATATAGCTTTATGGTAAACATGCTTGCAAGAACTTGCCTATGAGTTTCCCATTGTAGGGTGTGTCTCATATGTATTAAGTTTTCTCTTAAGGGTGACACAAAGCATGTAAGTGTAATTAAGTATTTCTCTTCACCCAAGATTGCACGAAGTGCAAGGGGATTGGATATGTACTATAAGTACACACAAACAATGAAGTACACTTGGAGTGTTTATCTTCACCCAAGATCCTAGGAAATGCAAGGGGATTGGATACACAATACACGTGTGTCACAAAAAAGGAGACATTGACTCATTTTACTGACTAAAGATAAGATGAATTCATTTTATGCACCAAATGAAATGTGAAGTTGCCTTGTTCAATTTTAAAACCCAAAAGACAATGATAAAATGAGGGTTCAATTTTAGTCCCGGTTGAGCGTTCATTTTAAACCCAAATGAAATTTAGTGAGGTCCTAGAGTAGAAAGTAAAAAGCATAAGAAATTGGGTTATAATTTCCTCAAAGCATCAAATGCTTGTTACAATCATAAAATATTAAGAGAATGCTTCTTCACTCTAGCTTTGTGTCATCCAATCTATAAAACCATGTTAGTCTAGCAACAAGAATATTGTTAGAAGTGCATTAGTAATCTGAAAAATTGAAAAAAATTAAAGCACATGTTGAAAAAAGATCGTTAAAATTCTTACCAAAGTTTATCGTCGCTAATTACAATAGCGTCGCTTTGGTGAACAAGGGTGTCACTCTGTAGAAATAACAGAGAGCATGAAAACATCATGACTTGGTCGAGCATCGCTCTGATGAACTAGGGAATCGCTCTACAGAAAAACCAGAGAGCACGATAGCATCACTATTTGGTTGGGTGTCACCATTTGCAGATATTTGATATCACTAAAAAGTATTAGCATTACTGTTTATTTAATCAATGTTGCTGCATTTAATAGGTGTCACTGTTTGAAATTATGATAGCCTCACTATATGGCGACGCTCTAAAAAGGCATCGCTAAAATTGAGTTGGGCATCGTTGTTTCCTATAAAGTCAAAACAAATGGAATTCTTGAGATATAAATTAATTAAATTGACAATTTTCCCTCCTTCTAGTGCCAGAATGTCAACCAAGGATATTAGTATGGGCCAATTATGCTTGATCCATGATGACTCGAAGCATAACGAAGCCACTAATACTCAATCGAAACAAGATCAATCAAATTGAAGTTAACTAAAACATTTATTGAAACAAAACATTCTAAATATGAAAACATTAAAATGTCTACTCTAGCCCATCTAAAACTTATCCCGTTTGGAATTGGTGTCATGTTGATGTGAAACAATGACCCTTTCCCAATATCATGATTAGTGAGCTTGTTTCAATCGATTCTATTGAAGAGAATCAATGAAACAGTTGTGAGATGTGATTAAAAAAATGATTTATGCTAAAATGAGTATGATGCAAGAGTTAATCTACCATGATTTTATGCTAAAAGATCTAGATATGTAATTGCAAAGATAACCTAAATGAGATTTAAAATAAAAATATTCAAACCTTAATTATCTAATTTAGCTAAATGGATGCATGGAAGCCATTAATGGAAACTAAGCTATTATGTAACTAATTTAAACTAAAATATGCTAAATGTGTGCTAAATATGAGTGTGAGTGTAAGTGATTTCAACAACATAAGTTTTCTTTGAAAAGGATGGATCCATTTGTTTCCAAATAGTGTTCTATTTATAGGAGAGCAAATGAGAAATGAAGGGTTGAGATAAAAAAGATCAATCAACTGTCAAGGATGAAAGAAAGAAGAGGCATGGATCATGGATTATCATCAATGGGTGAGAATGCAAGATGAGATTTAATCAAGGGTTCTCATCCCTTCCAAACAAGCACACTTTTGACCTCCACAAGAGGTCAAAAGTTAACTTGCCCAAGAAGTCACAAGCTAACTTGCACATGAAGCTTTGTGAGAATATCCCTTTTTCAAATGATTGGAGGAGAGAGAAAAGGATATTTTGCAAATTAAAACAAAGTTTAATTGTGTAAAAGGGGAGGGAATATTCCATGGGAATATTCCCCTTTTGGAGGAATGTGCAAAGGAGGAATATTCCCTTGGAATATTTCTTTGCATGTGGGAGGGAATTAGATTAGTTAGATAATTGCTAATTAAACAAGGGTTTAATCATGAAATTAAGGGATTTAGAGGAATAAAGTGACTTTAATTAAATTAAATGATTTAATGAAAGGGGGAAGGTGAAATGACATTTAATTAAATAACTTAGGGTTATTTAATTAAATAAGAAGACTTAGGGAATTAAATTAAATAGTTTAATTTATTTAATTTAATGAGATGAAATGTTAACATGATAAGGGGGGAATTAACCCTTGAATTATATGCGTTAGGTTAATAGATGCAAATGATGAAATTAATTAAATAGCTAGGATAATTTAATTAATTAAGCGAAAAGAGGATGGGTTCCAAGAGAAAATGATATTAGTATACCTGATTCGAGTGTATGATATCATTCATGACATTTTCTAGTGTCTACAAAAGGTATGCATGAAAGTGATAGAAAATAAGCTAATATCTAGGCCCATCAGTGTTGGTTAATGGAGAACCATCTTCTTTATTTAGAGCTTTAAGAACAAAAAAAGTATCCCTTTTCCTTACTTGATTTGGTAATAATTATCATTGAATTAACCTAATTTTACCCAGGTTTAATGTTGTAATGTGTTGTAACACATTCATATTGATCTTGGGCCCCTTTTTAATAAAATGTACACAATTTGTACCTTCTTTTCAGTGTTGTAGAGTGTTGTAACACAATTTCACATTTATCTAAGCTATCATTAATTAATTGTGGATAATGAGAGTTAATTAACCCTTTTAATTCAAATTTAAACCTTATTTGTGACACCTCTCGAAGATCTATCCCAAAACCCATAATTCAAATTACATAACATTTAATTGGGAAAATTTGAAGTCCTAGAAATTGGTGCTAGGACCCATTCACCCTAGGTGGTGAATGGGTCCTTCCTCTATAGGAACCCCCCTTTTTTGCAGATTATACATAAGTTTTTTATGTTCTTTTACTCCCTGAAGGCAAGGTCTTGGAAACTTGTTCCAGGACCCATTTTCCCTAGGTGGCGAATGGGCCCTACCTTAATGAGGATGTACCCTTTTGAATTTGATTATGGTGGGATTCTAATAATGTTTATTTCCAAATTTGGTGTCGACTTGAATTGTTTGAATTTTAGGGTTAATAACTTGATTTAGTATAAATATGGGGTTAATTCACACCGTTTCTCCTAAAAAAATCTAGCAAGTTCAAGTTATCACATGAGAACTTACACAAGAGTTCACAAGAGAATTTTTAAAGGCATTTTAAGGTAGAATATCAAGAGTTTATTGTAAAAATTCAAGATCATTTCATTATGTCTAAGGCATAGTGCATTCCTACATGTTGTTGAGTTAAGATAGCAAATGTAGAATTGAAGATCTACTTGCAAGCATTGTTCACATCTTACTTGAGATTAAGATCTACATTCTTCATGGCCACTACATGTTAGATTGCAAATTTATCTTCCAAGGTATCAACATTACATCATTTCATGTTCATGCTCCAATTTCATTATTTCATCATTTGGTTTAATTACCTAAATGGGGTTTGAATTAGGAAAACCCCTATTCACTAAAAATCAACAAGTTTTTCTCCTCTTGACTGTGTTTCTATAGATTTACAAGTACAAGATCAAGTGGAGAAGAAGTTTAGAGCAAAAATGTCAAAATTGTCAAGTTGCAAGATTGACCTTTATAATGCAAGAACAAGGAATTGAAGCTACAAAATTTATTACATGCTTTTGAGAGATGAAAAATGAGGATTCAAGAGTGTAGAAATCAAGGAAAATAACCCGTATCTCAGCTTCAAAAACCCTAATAGGGACCCATTCACCACTAAAGGCGAATGAGTCCTTTGTGCCCTAAAAATAGGCTTCTTACAGTAAGGTACACATCATTTTAAGCTCTAAAAACTCCCCTTGTAGTTTATATAATAGTTAGGGTTAGTTTCTGATTATTATTTGCATATTTTGGCTCTCATAGTTACATGTTTTGTGTGGAAAAACTTAGTGGTTTGATTAATTTCACTTTGATGAACCCTATTTTACACCCAAACATTAATTGTGAACTTGACCTATTGAATATTACAATTTTCTTATTTTGATGTCTCTCATTGCATCCTAGATCAGATCTTTCACTCATTTGCATCGAATTAAGATATCATTTGGGGTTTCTTGCATTGCATTCAAAATTGCATCTCATTCAGGGTTTAGATTTGCATTGTTTTGCATCTCTCCAAATCTGTAAAATAAAAAAATAAATCAATCATTGTGCATATCATTTAGATCTCATTTATTTTCATTTGAACATAAAAATAAAATTGAATTTCAACCTAGGTCCTTGCATTCATATTTTCATTGTATTTTCACATTGCATTTCTGGAAAATTTTAAACTAAATATTAATGCCTCAGAGTTGGAACTAAAATACATTATTGAAAGCTTGAAAAGCATTAATTTTTTTTAAAAAAATACTGAACTAGGACCCATTCACCGTTATTGGTGAATGAGTCCCTCATCAGGTTAAATCTAGACCTTTTGGCATCTGAAAAAGCATTAAAAATCACCCTGAAATCAATAGAAACATCTCAAAAAAACCTAAAAAAGACCCATTCGCCCTTACTAGTGAATGAGTCCTTGTTAGCTACTGATCTACATTTTCTAGAAATTAAAATCTCAATTTTAGGCTTTTGTTTGCTGCTATTACTTTCTTTTTTTAGTTTCCTGATTTGCTGTTTCATCAAATTCATTGCATTTAGCTTGAATTGCTTCATTTCAGTGCATTGTCAAGAATCATTTACAACATTTTATTTTTGGTTTATTTCATTGTGTAATTAGTAAATTTCATTTCTTATAATCTAAAAAATTGCATTTCATTCTAGGTTGTTGCATTGCCTCTTTCTATTTAGGGTTTGCACACTAGGTTTGTATAACTTGCATGAGCTTAACAACTTGGTGTCCTATTAGAAATATTATTATAAGATTCATTTCGAGGCTCATGTCATCTCGCAATATCTCACTCACTGCACAAATGTTGGGTTTTCTAACTCTCTCTCTGATAGTGTTGATAATCAACCCTCCATGGCTCATAGTTTGCATACTTCATTTCCCACGACTTCCCCTCCTACAACCAATGTGATTAATGTTACCAAAACTATCCCTACCATCCTTAGTTCCACTCAAGCTTTGGAGTCTACTCAAAGCTAAGGTGGAATTCCAATTCCATCCTCCACAGTACCAATATCCATTCCTACATACATTAGTACACAACCCACAACAACCTTTCAACCTACAAAAAAATTTCAACCTACAACAAACTTTCAACCTACAACAAGATTTCAACCTACAACAACCTTGCAACCTAGCGCAACCATTCAACCAACCACAACAATCATACCTACTAGCACTGTGTACACTTCCATAGGTAAATTCCTATAGAAAATAATTCTAGCCTTGTCCATTCAAACACAATAACTCCCCAATAATCCATCTTCACCAACCATCAATTCAATAGCCCTACACATACATACACCACTCCACCTTATTCCCCTCAACCTTTCAACCAAAATGATCCTATCCTTAACTCCCTTTTGCATACTATGACATCCCTACAACAAAAATTGAGCTTTGTAATACATCAAATCCAACCCACTATCTTTTGACATATTAAGAGCACAAATGCCACAAGGTATAGAAGTCCCTTGATTTGAGAAATATTGTGGGAAAGGAGATCTTGTCAGCCATTTTTTTTCTTTCACGTTGCCTTGTGTAGTGGTTTCATCTTTGAGGATAAACTTTTGGCTAATCCATTCCCTAGGTCCTTGAAGGATACTGGTTTAGAATGGTTTCTCTTCCTTAACAAAATTCAATTGGTTCATTAAATGAACTCATTGATGCCTTTTATAACCACTTCCATATTCACATGGACCCTAAGATGACCCTTGCTGATTTAATGACATGCAAGCAAAAACAAGATGAGAAAGTGAATGATTTCATAACAAGATACCAAACACTTTATTCACAAGTGAACATTAAGATTCTTGATGCCAACCTTCAACGAATGTTTATTGTCAACTTACAAGATAAACTACAAAGAAAAATTGAAATTTTGAGATTTCCCTCCTTCACATAGCTATGTACAACCCTTCATGATTATCAAAATTTGACTTGCGGTTGTGTTGTAAAAAATCCACCTAGTCGTACTAAAAAACCCAAATCAACAACCCAGAACAATTATCAACCTTTCAAGAAATAGATTAAGGTATTCTTACAACTAAAATCCCCTCAAACAAGTCAACAAACTAATAATCAAGTGGCTGCTATAAAGATGATAACTCCTTTTGGTGAATGGGAGATAGAGTTCACTCCTTTACCTGATACCCTTCATAATATCATGTTGCAGCTTATTGACAAGAACATGCTTGAATTACCTCTTGTTAGAGAGCATGACCTTAATATACCATTGCCTAAAGGCTTTCAAAAAAATAATTATTGTCATTACCATTTACACAATGGGCATGTTAAAAAATAGTGTAAGCATCTTAAACATCTTGTGCAAGACCTTATTGACAATAACCAACTTCAAATTGGAGGTGTGAATGATCAAGGTAATAAGTATGTAGGTCCTCCTAACCAAAATTTGAAAATATTTATAAATCCCATGCCTAAGCACACTATTTCATTTGTTAAATCTAGTGAAACTAAGAATGATGTGATGAATGTTGACACAAATGATGACAATATGGATACTATTGAACAACGTCCTGTAGATACTGTGGTAGCATTTATATAAGCTAGAACTCCTAAGGGCTCAAATAAAAAGCCTTTTGATATTTCTTTCTCAAAAAATGACATAATTAAATGTGCACTTGATGGTCCTCTTTATATAGCTGGCCAAATCAATGATAAGTCCACTAATGGGATATTAATTGATCCTATATGTGGAGAGAATGTGATCACTAAAGAATTCTTATATGTGCACGAACTATATCAAGACATATATGACAAACCAAAATTAGGAATCAAGATGCACAATCAGTTCACTTTCCCTACAATATGCTAAATAGATCTCCCTTTAAAAGTTGGATAAAAAATGCTAATAGTCTCATTTTCCATCATCCCTCAGTCGGACCAATTTTGTGTGAAACTAGGATATGCATGGATTTTCTCCATGAATGTCATCCCTTCATTTGTGCATAAATGTATAAAGTTTCCATTTGGAAATGATATCTTTACTGTGCATCATAGTGTATTTAATCCTGTGTCGGCTCGAGGGAGTTTTTCATTAGATTTGTTTTGGCCCAAACCTATGGAACCTATCAAGCCTTTTGAGGATTTCTTTTTCAAATCATATCAAAATTTTAAGGAAAAGAAAATAGTAGAATTATCCCTTCGAAACATGCCTCAACCTACAAATGAAACACCTATCCTTCCGAAATCCCTTTTGAACATCCAAGAACAACCTATAACAAAACCTCCTACCATTTCTTACAAGAGGCCGCAAGATAATCAAAACAATCTCGTTGTCGCTCCTATGATCAAACAAGTTTACAAAGTCAAAGAGAAAGCGGTTGTAAAACCTACTATTGTTTTTTCTATTCCTCCCAAGGAAGAGAAGGAACCTATGATTAAAAAACCCACTCTTACACAAACACAAATTGAAGATAGATTGAAATGAAATCATAGTGCTAGAGAGTGTAGGCGTAGACATCATGTTATTGCTTATAGGTTACAAAATCAAGAAGACAAGAACACCATAGAAAATCAAAATTTGAACTTACCTGAAGCAATACATGAGGACTCTATACCCTCACCATGACATAAAAAAGAACATTTCACATACATTGTCATTCAATGTCCTATTGTGATTAATTTAGATGGCGACATTGACATTACAAAGATTGATGAAGAAGTGCATAATGAGTTGAATACAATTTTTTCTTCTTCAATGAATTTAAATGAAAAATATCCTAAAAAGAGTATTGAACTTGGTGCTTCCCCTAGTTCGGCACTTGTCATTGTCCCTTTGGGTAGTTATCTGCCTTTTGTTTATACAAGATGAGATTGGGATTCAAACAACTTGCTTTAGGTTGAATCACATTTGTCTTAAGTACTAGTCTTTTGCATTTTCATGTTTTCTTTATGTGATTGCATGAGTGTAATGCGATCCCTTGTGTTGTTTCATTTGATGTATCTCTCCCTCTTTTTGTGCATTCCTCTATATGTACCTACGTTCTTCTATATGTCGTAATCATTTCATTTATCTCGTGTTTTCCTTTTGGGGATGACGCAAGGAATAAAGACATTTATGTCTCTTCCATCTTGACCCAAAAGCTTTTCTCTTTTATCTTTTCAATTTTTCTTGTGTTTTCCTTTTGGGGATGACACAAGGGGTTGAGACATTTATGTCTCTTCTATGTTGAACCAAAATATTTTCTTTTATCTTTTTCATTTGCCTTGTGTTTTCCTTTTAGGGATGACATAAGGCATCGAGACATTTATGTCTCTTCCATGTTGAACCAAAAGATTTTCTTTTATTTTTTCATTTGTCATTTGTTTTCGTTTTGGGGATGACACAAGGCGTCAAGACATTTAGGTCTCTTCCATGTTCTCTTGAAAGGATTTCTTCTTTGTTTTCACTCTCTTTGTGTCATTCTTCTAGTTCTATGAGTATTTGGGGAATGATAATAGTTCCATGCTCTATGAAAATATTGTAGCAAAGACATACTGACCCTGAATCCATAGATCCCTTATGTATTTGTGGGGGATTCCCTTCCTTCCTATTTCATGACACAACTTATTTCAGAAATATATGACTTGGCTAGGGTTTTTCAAGGAAATCTCTAATGTCTTAAGATTAAACATTGGCTACTTTATAGCAATTCCTCATAGTAATGTTGTCACAATCACTTTAAAGTGGGGGCATACATTGATGGCATCTTTTGGCATATTTTAGGGCATGATTTTTCTTTTTTCTTGTGTTGTGTCCTTTTCTTGGTGGTTTCATTGGGTTTGATGTCCTCCAAGAGGGTAGATCTCCCTTCATGGCATGATGTGAGTGAGGCATCCCATGAGTGACAATATGACACCCTTGATTTTTCCTCTCTTGGAGACATTAGGCACAATGCTCCCTAAGAAAAAGACCTTACATGAACAAAGAAAAATCTCATTTTTTTTTTCTACATAACATTACAAAAGCATTTACAAAAAGCTTTACATTGAGGTGCCTTATCAAAGTTTCCAGGAGGATAACTTTGGTAAGATAGAAAATGTATCATTGAAGATCTACTTGCAAGCATTGTTAAGATCTTACATGAGATTAAGATCTACATTCTTCATGGCCACTAAATATTAGATTGTAGATTTGTCTTCCGAGACAACTTCCAAGGTATCAACATTACATAATTTCTTGTTCATGCTTCAATTTCATTAGTTTATCATTTGGTTTAATTACCTAAATGGGGTATGAATTAGAAAAAATACTAGTCACTAAGAATCAACAAGTTTTTCTCCTCTTGAGTGTGTGTTTGCAGATTACAAGTTGAGGATCAAGTGGAGAAGAAGTTTAGAGAAAAAATGTCAAAGTTGTCAAGTTGCAAGACTGACCTTTATATTGCAAGAACAAGGAGTTGAAGCTAAAATTTTTATTAAAGGTTTTAAAGAGCTAACAATCAAGGATCTGAGAGTGCAAACATCAAGGAAAATAACCCAGATCTCAATTTTAGAAATCCTAGCAAGGACCCATTTGCCACTAAAGGCGAATGTGTCCTTTGTGCCCTAAAAATAGGCTTCTTGTAGCAAGGTACACATCATTTTAAGCTCTAAAAACTCCCCTTATAGTTGCTATAATAGTTAGGGTTAGTTTTTGATTGTTATTTGCAAATTTTGGCTCTCATAATTGTGTGTTTTATGTGGAAAAAATTAGTGGTTCATTGTCTTGATTAATTTCACTTTGATGAACCCTATTTTACACTCAAACAAGAGCTTCTAGAGGGATTTGTTAGGGGGATCCTCTCTCTCCTTATCTTTTTATTCTTTTGGATAAAGGTCTAGGAAGGCTTATTAAGAGCCATGTTGAAAAAGGTCTAATCCAAGGGTGGGTTTGGGGTAATGGCTTGTCTCCTCAGTCTCACCTGCAATTTGTTGATGATACTGTACTAATGGGCATGGCCAAGGCCTGTGAGGCTAATAAATTGCGTAGGGATCTAGATATCTATCTTGCTACTTCAAGTCAGTTGATTAATAAGGATAAATCTTCCATTTTTTCTTTAATACTCCCACACTCATTCAATAATGGATTTCTTGTATTATGAGATTTTAGATTGGTCATTTTCCTTTGACATATCTTGGTATTCCTATTTCTACTAGTGTTCTACCTAGAGGTTCGTGGATTTTTTTTGGATAAGTTCCGTATGAGGGTTAACCATTGGAATCTCACGTGGATTTCCTTCACTAGTTGGTGTCGGCTTCTTAAGTTGGTGGTGCAGGCTCTTCCCAATTATAGGTATATGCTTCAGGTGGCCCCTATTGTTTTTATTAAGGATCTAGACTCTCTAGCCAGACAATTTTTTATTGGCTGGCTGTTTGTCTTCTTTGAAGTGGAGTTTGGTGAAGTGGGATATTATCTGCATGCCTAATCTTGGTGGTCTTGGGCTTCGACAATCCACTTTGACTTGTTTGTCCTTGTCTGCTAAATTGTACTAGAGATGGTGCATTGAGTAGGACCATGTTTGGGCCAAGATTATAAAGTATTTGAGAAGTGTTCCTAAGGCCGAGGTTCCTCGGTTTCCACTTTTGGAGAAAGGTTCAATGATTTGGAGTACACTTAAAAAAGGAGCTAAGTTTATCAAGGATATATTATTTTGGATTTGTAATAGGGGTTGAGGCTCTCTTCTAGTTTGACTCTTGGGATGGGTTCCCTCTAAGCATGTGTAAGTATCCCCATATGCAGAATCTATGTCAACACTTTCTAGGGGTTGGTTGGTCATGGGTGGTGGATTTCAAGACTTCCTATATTTGTGGGCATGTGGAAGTGTCTAGATGGAAGGATTCGAGTGAGTGGCCTATTGGTGGCTTAGAAGTGGATCACATGGAGCTTAGAAAAATTATTGTAGGTAGAGAGTGCAACTCTCTCAAGGAGAGGGATATTTTGGCCTAGAATCCAGATCCTAAGGGGGTGTTCACAATGGCTAGTGGTTACCAGGAGTTGATCTTTCAATAGTATGGTGTGATGGAAATTCTTTGGTGGAAACATATTTGGAATAAATTTTCCTAGCCTAAGTGTAATTATTTCTTTTGGACTTTAGCTTGGAACACATGATTAACTTCCAGGATAATCTTCAAAAGAGAGGTTTCCAGAGCCCTTCTGTTTGTGTACTATGTGGCTGTAGTGAGGAGGACTCATATCACCTATTCTTTTGGTGTCCCTTCTCTATGCTTCTTTGGCATTTTTGGTGGCGTATTTGGAGACACCCTTGTGTTCATGCCTCTTCTCTAGTTTATTTCTAGAGTAGTTTGGGGAGACCTCTATCCCAGGCTTCATTTCTCTAGATTGTGTGGCACATTGGTCCTGCTTTCATCCTTTGGACAATTTGGTTGGAAAGGAATCACAAAACTTTTCGTGGTGTAATGTTGATGATCCATTAGTTTTGGCATATATTTGTTTGTATGATTCAAAAGACTATGGAAGCCAAATGTGCGATTTCCTTCCCTTTAGAGAGGGGTGATGAGGAGATTGTGAACACCTTGAGGTCTCTGTTTTGGTTGAGAACTCCATCCCTATTGCTGCTAAGATGCTCCTTGAACCCCCACGAGAGCTCTAAATCATCCGTTCAAAGGTTGGGGAGGTCTACATGACTCATGTCCCTACTGATCCTAATTGCAATTAGAAAATCACTCTCTTGCCTTTTGGGACCTCCTATGAACCTCCTTTACAATAAGGGCCTTGTCCACCATGACTATGAGGTGTTTGGGGTTGGCCATTCATATTGGTCCTGAAATATTGGAGTTCAAGCCCCTAGTAAATTTTTTTATGAGTAATTTATCATCCTAAATGTAATCAACATACTACAAGAGTTCCAAAAATTGACTCTAATACTGAGCCACCATGTGGACCCTTTGCTATATGTCATGAAACTCATCTATATGTCTCTATCCAAAGTAATCTAAAATATATCGGGCTTTGAAGCTGTGGACATTGAAAAACTAACCCTTCTACTTTTTTTTGTCTCATTTGGGCCCTCCTTGCAATTTTGGATTAATGTTTCCTTGATTTAATGATTGTAATGTGGATAACACATTGACATTTTGTCTTGGGCCCTTTTTAAGCTAAATTGGCCTAACTCTGCCCTAATTTAATGTTGTAAAATATGTTTATTGAAATTCTCACATTAAATTTAAGAGGCTTGTAAATCAAGTGGACTTAATCTAGTGTTGTAATGTGTTTTACACATTCACATGGGATTTAAGACCCTTCTAAGCTAAATAGACCTAATTTTGGCTTAATTTAGTGTTGTAAAGCATATTTATTTACACTTTCACATTGAATCTTGGGCCCTATTGCATTTAAAGCATTTATGTCATCATTAATAGTCCCCTATGACCCCATATTATGCATGTCGAGGAATATTTTGATAAAAAACCTGAATATATAAACATACAGACTCAACTTATGCATTTCCTAATACTTAAGCTAGCAAAATGGCCTCTGTGGGACCCATTCACCACCATGGGAAAATGAGTCCCATCTAGTGATTTTTTTAGTGGCTAATATTCACCAATTGGCTAATAGTTTGAGCTACGATGTGACTTGAATCGCGACATTTTTACAAGTTTTGTTATAGTCTTATTTAAATCTCCAAATAATTTATTTTAGTTAAAATTTTAACTCAAAAACTCGCCACAATATTCAATACATGATTACATCATATTCGCCTAAATTTTATAAATTATAGTAGAAATCTATATTAATTCACCAATAGTATATCGTAACTATTAGTTGTTTTAGGACCATATTTCTAATCTTTAGTTTCCACCATTGATTTATAATATAATATAATGGCCCTTCTTGTATTCCATGAGGTAAAATGTACCCATGATCTATAATGCTCATGGGCCCCATAATTTTGGGTCTCATGAGCATTATAGATTGTGGACAAATTTTACCTTATAGAGTACAATGAGGGTCATTAGATCAATTATATAAAAGCAATTTTGATCCCCATGAGAATTACAGATCATGGGTACATTTTACCTTGTAGAATACAATGAGAGCCCTTATATTATATATTAAAACAATGGTGGAAAGTAAATATTATAATCTAACCCTTCAACCCATCGATAATTTCCACCCTTGGGCCCCTACTTTTCCATGAGAATTATTTTTAGATTGGATAGATTCGCCATCATAATTAATGAATCTTCTTATTATTTTTCAAGATTCACCAAAAATTTATACAAAATTTTAGTGATGTAAAAAAATCGTCAATCAAATTAATAGCTTTTTTTGAAAAAAGAAAAGATTAGCTAATAGAAATTAATATTTTTTCTTAAAAAAATGAAATATTTTCCAAGATTTTATATATTTTCTTGAGGGGGGTTTCTTAAAGTTATCACTAGTCCCATCTAGGTGGGACTCATTCACCCAGGATGGCGAATGAGTCCCATTTGAGCTACTTTCAAAGTTTGAGTGGGAAAAAGTGGGTTTTAAGTTTAATTTTCTTCAATGTTGGCCTTTGGGATCAAATTAACAGTCATGTGAGTGGATTTCATATATAAAAGAGATTCTAAATCATTATTTCATCAATTCATCATCCATCCATCATTCATGCGTGTTTTCAAGTCAAGCAAGCAAGGGTTTTAAGCACTTCAAGTATTCACAAGGTCATCAAGATAACTTTCAAGATCAATTTTAAGGCATTCAAGAGCAAGATTCTTCATCAATTGTTGCAACAACTCAAGATACATCATCATGTCAAGGTTCTAATTACGTTAATTTGTGTTAATTTTTCATCATTTGGTTTAATTACCTAAATGGGGTTTGACCAAGCCAAACCTCCATTCCCTAACAATAAAAAATTTCTCTCTCTCTCTCTCTCTCTCTCTCTCTCTTTCTTTGTGTGATTACAAATCTAGGTGATTTGAAGGCTTGGAGATGATTGAATAATAGGTTTCAATCTTGTTGGAGTCATATCCCTATTTTCTAGGTCAAAAACTTTAGAAAAGTCACTTATAGTCCCAAAAATTAGGGTTTTGGATCCAGACACCTAGAGGAACAAATTAAGCAAATTAAGAGTAGAAGATCTAGACTTTGCATTGCCAGAAAAGAAAAAATGAACTCATTCACCATTAGTGGTGAATGAGTCCCACAATAGGATTTTTTTTAGAGATTTCTGAAGATTTGGTTACCCATTTGGCTAAAACAGGCTTCAGTGTAGTTTTCCAGAATTGGGACTAATTCGCCTAGAATGGCGAATGAGTCCCACCAAGTTTAAAAATTAGCATTTTCAGGATTCCAGAGCTCAATTCCCTCTCCAAGAAGTTTCTAGGTGCACAATTACAGTTTCATAGTTTTTTGTTTTATTCTTCTTGCATTTTCAAGCCATTGAGTTCAAGTTTGCATATCACATTGTGTTTTCGAGCATATTATCTTTTCAAAGTTTACACTTGGTGGTGAGCCCCTTTGTTGTCTCAATCATCTCCAAGGATATCTTATAGTTATATCTCTCACATCCTTCATCAGGTTGGGATCTCTAAGGTATTCTTGAAAGTGAGCATTGTGAAAATGGATCCCTCTCCTTGTATCCATTTTGTGGACAAGGAAGTGAAGCATCCA